>CAUYRH010159119.1:0-38295 GCA_963574655.1 Perodicticus potto | reverse complement strand
GTTGTTTAGGATATTGCATCCTCACTTATAAGTGAAATATGTTTGTAATTTCCCTTTATAACAATATATTTTCTCCAATTTCAATATCAGGTGTATCCAGATCAAGTAGAATGATTTTGAAATATTTCTTCTTTTTCTATTGCCCATAAGATTTGGCATGATCTATTTTTTTGAAACTATCTTCTACTTTTATTTATATAATATTAGTTGTCTATTTTTTGAGACTTTGGAAAGAAAAGTAAGAAGTAAACTGATGACTTCATGCTGAGCCTCAGAGTCAAAGCATTCCATAATAGACATACTCTCATTTGACGATGTGAACGTTACTTTCTTTGCATTATTATTATTAATATTACTTAATATTTCGATGCAGTAATCGTCTGTTTTCTTTTCTGAATGTATTTATTTTCATTCGTTCTTTACGAGGTTTTTGTTTCTAGTCCTTATCTTAAACATTGCTATTGTTATTAAATCTTAAGCCTTTTAAATTCTGTGAAGGCAAAAAGTGAAAACCTAATAAACACATGTATATGTAAAAATTA
Organism: Perodicticus potto; assembly: GCA_963574655.1. NCBI lineage: Eukaryota > Metazoa > Chordata > Mammalia > Primates > Lorisidae > Perodicticus > Perodicticus potto. The sequence goes on along the minus strand of CAUYRH010159119.1, from coordinate 37,753 downwards.
AAAATAATAATAAATAATTAAAGGAAAGAAATAGAGAGAAACAGTCTATTATCAAAAAATTAAGATAAGCCCCAGAAGGCAAGCTTTTCTTGAGACCCAAGGGCAAAGAGGACCTTAGGGGTTCATTAAATGTTCACTTTCCTCTAGCACAGTGGTTCTCAACCTGTGGGTCATGACCCCTTTGGGGGGTCTCCTGAATATCAGATGTTTACATTACAATTCATAACAGTAGCAAAATTACAGTTATGAAATAGCAACAAAACAATTTTATGGTTGGGGGTCACCACAACATGAGGAACTGTTTTAAAGGGTCGCGGCATTAGGAAGGTTGAAAACCACTGCTCTAGGAGCTTTAGCGTTCCTGCATGCATGATGCAACGCCAGAGAAAGTTTTTCTGAGGTTTTTGTCACTTCAGAGATGGTTTCCATGGGAACTTCATTTTGAATGCATCAGGGCTTTTATTTCAGATGAAGCAGGCCTTCTCTAAATCATGTTCGCTCTTGACTTGCTCCAATAGAAGCAGAGAGAAGCGTAGAAAGAAATAATCTTGATTAAGTTACTTTTGATGCAAAACTGTCCCTTTTCTAAAACTTGAATGTCCGTATAATGGCTTCCTTGTTCTATTTATTGCTAACACTAAAATAAATGTGAAATATGGATTATACCATTCTCGTGTAGAATATACAGTACAGTGTCTTTGTACATATGGCACATCCATGCCCCTCAAATGTCTAGTAGACCCTTAAACTGCACACAAGTGGTGGGGAAGGCAGTATCCTTCACCCTACACAAGAAAAATCCAAGAATATGCTACAATTTCAACAAAAATAGTAAGAGCGTCTTTCTGGAGACAAAAGATGACAGCTGAAATGGCTTCATTTGAAATAACTTCAGTTAGGCCACAATGATGGGCATACAATTAAATTCATCCACCAGAAGTGATATGGTTTGCATTGTACTTAATGTTAAATTGGTTTTTAATATGTGTATTTGGCATATTAAAATGCTAAGTAAGTGGGATTCCAAAAAAATGGTTGATTTTCTAAAGGTTTTTTTCTTTTTTTGCAGTTTTTGGCTGGGGCTGGGTTTGAACCCACCACCTCTGGCATATGGGGTCAGCACCCTACTCCTTGAGCCACAGGCACCACCCTCCTAAAGGGTTTTCTAAAGGTGTTTAAAGTCCAATAGAAGCATCTCCTAGTCTATCTCTTTATTCTCTTCACACATCTTTTATTTCAAAATTTCCAGTGTCCAGTTCTCAATCATCTGTGCCCCTTCTTTCTTACGGGTTTGGTAACCTCAGCTCATGACCTTAAAAACATTCTCTACATTGTTAGTTCCTAAAGTTATTTTATCTTTCTGTTAATTACCTGTTAATAACATCTCTACTAAAATGTTCCAATAGGATGCCCTGTTGTCACCCTAATCTCCACAAATACAAAGATTGACATATCTTCTTTGTCTCTAAAACAGACATCAGCCCAACATTCCCATTTTTATTGGAGAAAAAGTAGGAAGTAGGATTAATATGGTATTAGAAGTCCTGGTTTGCTTGGAATGTTACCATTTTACATCTATTATCCTAGAAGAATTATTAGTAGCAACACTTTTCACAGTGAAATATATCAAGTTAAATGATGAAGTGTATGCTCTCTGTACGCATTCAGAGTATAAACTTTGAGATCAACGCAACCTCTAGGGTTATTGAATCTGCTACTTACTAGTTGAGTGGTATAGGAAATTTGGTTTAGTCTCTTCAAATCACTTACCTTAAAATGTGGGTAATAATCACACATGATACAATTTCTAGTACATGGAACATATAACATAGAAAGAATAAAAATTATTATATTATCACTGTTATTCAAATCTAGACCTTGGATGAATGGGATATTTTAGACTTCCATGGTATACAATGTCAGACAAAACAGAGAGAGACTGAAAGCAGGCAGATCCATGAAGTTTTCATAAGCAGAAGAAATAGTAAAGTAGAACAGTATCAAGAAATAACACAATGAAAGAAGAAGATTTAATATCTCTATGGTTTGAGAGAAGAACAATGAGTCAAGTCAAATCTTACCAAAATTCTGAGGCTAGGGAAGTGTGAGTAGAATGGCAGAAATGAATGAACAAAAAGTGGGACGATTAGTAGCTGTAGTAATCTATCTATTAGTTGAGATAGTAAAATGCTGCCAAAAAAACATTCCCAAGGAAATTTTAAGTTAAAAAAAAAAACAAACCTGGCAATGAGGGATTAAAGTGGGGAAGTAAAGAAGTCAAAATACAAACTGGAGAATCAGCTAAATACAGATGTACAGATGATCATTGAAGAATGATGAATTGTCATAAGCAGAAATATTTAAAGATACAATAGCCAAGGGTTAAGAACTAAATCTTTCCATTAATCCCCATAATTAGAAAATAGGAGAAGAAAGTTGACCAACAGAAATGTCAGAAAAAAAAACCCAATTGTAACAGCTGAGAGCAAGATTCAGGAACAGATTTAGAATCAAATTCCAACTCTATAACTCATTAGCCACGAGAATTTGAAAATTATTTCACATCCTTCAATCTGAAAACCAGAGATAGTAATACCACACTTATAGGTATAAATAGGATATTAAATTTGACCTTAGTAAATATACATTTAGTAAATACAGTGACAAAAAAAGAATTCCCAGAGTGAGGATAACTAATATTTCTGTGCATTCAAGGGAAAAAAAAAGAACTGAAAATGATTTTACACAAATTGTACTCTTGCACTCCAATTTCCTTCTTCCATATTATCCCCATTTTGACCTTAAATGTTTGGAAGAGTTCAACAACAAAGCTTTCTTCACCTGAAATTTCCTTTGTGAAGCATTTTAAGAACAAATCCCATTCTTGAATAGATTCAAGTACTGTTTAGAATTTCTATTTCCTCTTCTGTAAGTTTTACTAATTTGTATCTTTCAAAGAATTTTCTAGTTCCTGCAAGTTGTCAACTTGAGTGGCATAAAACTATTCATAATATTCATTACTTTTTAATGTAGAATCTATAGTGATTAACTCTCTCATCTTTGATATTAATTTTTGTTTTAGATCTTTTTCTTGATCAGCCTAGCTAAAATTTTATTTAATTGATCTTTTGAAAGGTGCACTGTTTTCATTGAATTGTCTCTATTAATTATAGATGTATTTCATTAATTTACACTTCATCATTTCTTGTCATTTCTTTCCTTCTACTTACTTTTGGTTCAGTTTGCTCTTCTATTTTTAGATTTTGGAGATAAAAATAATTAGAGATTAGTTTTTTTTGAAAAACTTTTCTTCCCTACTAAGAGCATTAAAAATTACAAATTTCTCTCCAGTCATACAATGCAGCATTTTTTTCATTTTTATTCAGTTAAAAAGTATTTTCTAATTTCTGCCATAGTTTTTTCCTCAATAATTGTATTATTTAGAAGTATGTAGTTCAATTTCTGAATATTTGGAGACTACAAAGATCTGTTCTTAGTTTCTAATTTAATTCCACAGTAGTCAGAGAACATACTCTGTATGTTTTCAGTACTTCTAAATTTATTGAAACTTGTTTAATGTCCTAACATATGGTCTATCTTGAATTTTCCATGGGCACTTGAAAAAAATCTGTATTCTATTGTTGTTGAGTAAGATGTTCTATAAATGTCATTTTGTTCATGTAAGTTGATAATGTTATGTAAGTCTTTGAAGGAGGTAAGGAAATTTTACCCCAGAATATGACTACTTGGCATAAAGAATATTTTGAATTAAAGGCCATTCATCATCAGAAAGGATTGGAAGGGGCTTTCCCTCTATCTGCATGAAAACAGACTGACCAGATCAAGAGCTCAAAGCAGGGGGTGGGAGCAAATGACTTTCTTTCCTCCCCTCTGAATGCTAATAGACCTGGGCCAAATCATTTTAAACACAATATCTGTCTATCTCTCAGATTAACTTCCAAGTCAATCTGTTTCCCCATCTATTGATCTTCCCTAGCAACCACTTAGAGCATCTGTACACCACATTCCCGCCTCCCTTCAAAAGCCATCTATAAAGGAATCTGACCATCACAGAGACATTGGGTAATCACTCTTGTGGTTCCTCCCATGTACATGGTATTTTTTTTTTAAGAGATGAGGTCTCGCTCTGGCTCAGGCTGGTCTGGAACCCGAGTTCAGGCAAACTATCCACCTCAGCCTTCCAGAGTGCTAAGATTATGAATTTTCTTTTTTTTTTTTCTTTTTCTCTCTCTTTTTGAGACAGTGTCTCACTATGTCTCCTTTGGTAGAGTGTCGTGGCATCACAGCTTCAGCAAGCTCAAACTCTTGGGCTTAAGTGGTTCTCTTGCCTCAGTCTCCCAAGTAGCTGGGACTACAGGCGCCCACCACAATGCCCAGCTATGTTGTTGTTGTTGTTGTTGTTGTTGCTGCTGCTGCTGCTGCTGTCATTGTTGTTTTAGCTGGCCCTGGCTGGGTTCAAACCTGCCAGCCTCAGTGTATGTGGCCAACGCCCTATCCACTGAGGTATGGGCACTGTCCATGCACATGGAAAATAAACATATTTGGAAATAAACATTTCTCTTATTAATCTCCCTTAATTGTGAGTTGATCTTTCAGTGAACTTTAGGGGGCGTGGTGAGGAGGGAAGAGCAAGTTTCCCTGATCCCTATGTTTTCTATGTCCATAATAATTTTCTGCCCACTTTTTCTATCAATTACTAAAAGAGGATTGTTGAAATCTCCAACTTGAGTTGTGAATTTTTCTATATCTTTTTCAATTCTGTCAATATTTGCTTTATGTATTTGAAGCTGTATTATTAGTTGGGTACATATTTAGACTTGCTATGTGTTTAGAATATCTCTAAGGATCTTTATTAATATTCTGAACCTGAAGTCTACTATGTCAGAAATTAATACAGCTATTCCAGATTTCCTATGATTTAGTTCTTGTATGGCATATCTTTTCCTATCCTTTCTTTAAAAATAAAATTTTATATTTAAAGCATGATTTATTTAAACTGCATATAGTTAGCTTTTGATTTTTTTTATCCAGTGTAACTTTTTTTGTATCTTAATTGGCATGTTTAGACTATTTATATTCAGTGTAATTATTGAGTTAAGCCTACACTCTCGCTATTTGTTTTCTACTCATCCCATCTGGTCTGGTCTTTGTTACTTTTCTCCCCTTTTTTCCTGCCTTCTTTTGGATTATTTGAGTACTTTTTAGTATTCTCTTTCATCTCCTGTGTTCACTTATTAACTGGATCTCATGTTATTAATGGTTGCCAATAGTATTGACAATATGCAACTTTATTTTATCAAAATCTATCTTGAAGTAACATTTTAACACTTCATGCATGATATAAAGAACCTTAAGAGACGACACTTTCATTTCTTTTTCCATCTTTCATAGCATCATTGTTACATATTTTATTTCACCACATAATAAACTTCATAATATGTGGTTCTAATTTTTGCTTCAAAAGACAAATTATATTTTAAGGAATTTTATAAATGAAATAAACATTAGTGCTTTATATTTAGGCTCCATATGGTGATCATGAAAATGCATTTCTCTGATAGACTACTTCAGAAAGTGTGAATAACTGATCACCTTTGTGGCTCCACTCTGAAATCAATTACTGTGCATTAGCACATTTGCACTGAGGCCATGCTTCATACAGGTTACTCCTAGCCAATGACTGAAAGGAACAGAAAAATACCAAAGCAGACCTATTCCTGCCATATGTGAGATTCCTCCTATGGAATTTGGCTCAAGAACTCTCTGTCAACCTTGCCATCAGCCTTGCCAGTTGGCTGGCTCTCCCAGTTTCTTTTCATTCCCTCCCTATTTCCCTGACAGGTATTAGGTGTCTAATCTTTTTTAGGCATCTGCTTCTCAGAGGACATGGACCAATGCATGTGGTAACATGTAGTCTCACCAAAAAATGCATTTAAGATAAGGACTAGAAACTGATTCAGCAGATTTTCTGATGGATGAGGATATTGCAGTCCTGATTGGTGGAGTGGGCATGGATAGTGCCCATCATACAGTGACTGCTCAATTGCTAAAGATTTCAGTGGTGGCAACCTAGGACTATGTCCCTATGAAAAGGAACACTGTTGTAGGTGCATTGGTTAAAATCTTTGAAAATAGGCTTGGCACCAGAGGTCAGTGAGTAGGGCACTGGCCACGTGCATGGAGGCTGGCGGGTTCAAACCCTGCCCAGGCCTGCTAAACAACAATGACAACTGCAAGAAGAAAATAGCTGGACCTTGTGACAGGTGCCTGTAGTCCCAGCTACTTCGGAGGCTGAGGCAAGAGAATCACTTGAACCCAAGAGTTTGAGGTTGCTGAGAGCTGTGACACCATGGCACTCTACCAAGGGTGACAAAGTAAGACTCTGTCTCAAAAAAAAAAAAAAAATCTTTGAAAATAATACCTTGGAGACAAAAGAATTGACTCCTCAGTGCTAAGTTGCCTGGCAGACAGATAATGAAAGACCACTAGCCATTAGCCATTACTAAACAGTTAATATCTAAGCATGGGAGTCAGAGCAGCGGGTCTTTTTGTTGTTGTTGTGTTTGGTTTTGGGGGGGGTTGTTTTGTTTTTTGAGACAGAGTCTCACTATGTCACCCTCAGCAGAGTGCTGTGGCATTATAGCCCACAGCAACCTCCAACTCTTGGGCTTAAACGATTCTCTTGCTTTAGCCTCCCAAGGAGCTGGGACTACAGGTGCCCACCACACTGCCCAGCTATTTTGTTGTTGCAGTTGTCATTGTTGTTCAACAGGCCGGGGCCGGGTTCGAACCCACCAGTCCCTGTGTATGTGGCCAGTGCCCTAACCACTGACCTACGGCACCAAGCCAGTGCAGCTTTTCCATAACATTCAAAGAGGTCTTTATTTCCAGTCTGAGCACTAAAGTCAAGTAGCTGGAGTTCCAAATCTCCAATGATATTTTCATTTTCCCATTTTACAGATAATAAAGTCAGGGCACATGCATATGACTTGCCCAAAGTCACATAGCAATAACTTAGCACATCAATGCCTCCTATGGAAGTCTTTAACTTCCAAATTTTGAGGTTCATCTTTCTACTAATCTATTATTTCATGTGTTTTCCACCTGTGCTAGAGGACTTTGGGGACCTCAGAGGGGATTATAACATTGTGATTGAAACATTTTAGAAAAAGATATGTGTCAGGAAGCAAAATTTAACACCAAAGGCAGAGAAGTTTGCGGGAATGAATCAGGAATGAGAGCTAAATCTGTTACAGCCGTAAAAGACCATTATGCTGAAGCAGCAATTCTAGTCAAGATGTGAATCTGCAATCCCACCCCAAAGAACAAAATGAAAACCTTCAATGCATTTAAGTAAACTCAAACTACATTCAACTCCAATTACATGGGTGGCCTGGCCTCACAGGACTCCCTCTCCCCACCACACCTCATTAATAAGAGGGCAGTAAAAAGCCACAGGGATCAGCCTGGCACCAGTACCAGTTCAAATTCCATCCACAGTCAAGGCTAAGCCTTCCTATAATTACCAGTATTCTGGCCCATAGCCTGGAAAGTTATTTAGAGAATCATCTCTGCTCTTAACACAGATCCTCCCAAGACTGGAGCTACAGACACCCTCTGCTCAGAGCCAGCTAGCGTGTCCTCACTCTGCCTATCCTGAGAGTCCGTCCTGATGGCTCTCCACACCCACACTCAGAAGTGTCATTTCATTTGCACATGGAACTGCAGAGCTCATGCTCTTAAGGGCCCTGCTGCCTCGCCACACATGACCCCTTAAGGAGCTGAGCCTGGAGTGGCCCATGGACTGGACGGTCACATTCACAGCTATGGACTTCCCAATGTTGATAAGACCTCTGGCATTTTCTCAAGTGCTGCTCCACTGAGCTGGTGCTGCCATCACTTAATTTTAAATTACCACCAACAGTTGCAAAATCCATCTGAAGCATTCACTTTGGAGACCAACAAAGAAGGGGCAAAAAAGTACATGAAACAGTTCCGCTGAAATGATTGGAAATTATTACCCTTTCCAGAATTTTTCAATCGAAAACCTGGAATCATATTAAAAAAAAAAAAAATGTTTGTTAGAAGGGCCCACAACAGAAACAGAGCCATGTGGTAAACCAACTGCTTCACAAAATTCTCCCTTTCACACAAGTCCCTTTCCATATTACAATCTTTTCTCACTGCCTCGTGAGCCTTGGCTCTTTTCCTGCAATTAAAAGTGTCTTAAACTGACAGGACACTAAGTGTGTTTTGACCAGAATGGTCAACAAAAGGAGTCCACTCTTCACTGCTTTGTGTGGGCTGTATTATTAGGAAACTCCTGCCCTTCAGAGCCTAGGTCTTTCCTCCTGGGCTTGTCAGTTTCACGGGAAGGAAAACTCTTTTTTCGTTTCAGAGGTAAGTTTAGCCATAATAAGACTACTCTTGATGAAGTCCACTTTTTATTTTTTTCTCTGATAATTAATGTCCAGGAAATCTTTGCCTAACATCATACAACATCTCCTGTAGTTTATTCTAGAAATTTAAAGCTCTAGCTCTTATACTTAGAATAATGATCCATCTTAATACCATTTTGGTAAATGGTGTGAGATACAGGCTGAAGTTGGTTTAGTTTTTTTCCATATTATGTATTGAGGTATTCCAGCACTATTTGTTAAAAACAGTGTCTTTTTCTTTCATTGAATTACCTTTGTATCATTGTCAAAATTGATTTTCCATGAATAGATGGGTTAATTTTTGGACTCTGTCTTTTCCCATTGATCTGTATATTCTATTTTTAATTATTGTAGCTTGTTAGTTAAGTCCTGAAATAAAGTAGAATCATTCCCCCAACTTTGTTCTTCCTCTTCAAAATTTTTTTCACTATACTAGGCCATTTCATATAAATTTTTAAATAAGTTTGTCAGTTTTCTTTTTAAAAACAAAAGCCTGTTAAGATTGTAATTACATTAATTTGGAAAGAGTTGTCATTATAACAATATTAATTTTCCAGTCCAAGAACTCTCTATTCATTCTTTAATTTCCTTTTGCAATGTTGTCTTCATAGAGATCTTGAACATCTTTTATTAAATGTATTAGTTTTTTATACTACTATAATTGGAGTTGCTTTTAATTTCATTTTCTAATTACTCTTTACTAATACAAATATGGTTGATTTTATATATTGACCTTAAATCCTGAGACTCTGAGAAACTCACATATTAGCTCTATTACTTTTTTGTATGTTCTTTAAAGTTTTTCACATACATAATTGTGTCCAAATAAATTGTGTACAAATATTTATTCATTTCTTCTAAGGTCTGTTATTTCTGTGTATTGCCTTATTATTCCAGCCATAACTTTAGTATAATATTAAACACAAATGGGAATCACATAAATGCTTGCCTTATTCCTGATCTGAGCTAGAAGACAGAAACTCTTCAACATTGAAATGATGTAAGCCATATGTTTTTCAGATGCCTTGAATATAATGAGTACATTTTTCTTTTCTGAAATTTTGTATCACGAAAGAGTATTGAATTTTTTCAAATGCTCTTTCTCTGTGTTTTTAAGATGTCACATAGATTTTCCCCTTTTTTCTATTAATATGGTGAATTATATTTTTGCTGTTCAGATATTAAAACAATTACACATTCATAAGAGAAATCCTACTTTATTAGGATGTATTACCCTTTTTATATGTCCTCAGATTCAATTTGCTAATGTTTTACTTTATGTTATTAAGAATTTTAATAACACAAGGAATATTAATCTGTGCTTTCTTTTAATACCTTCATCAGACTTTGGATTCACGATGATAAAAGCCTCCTAAGGGGATTGGGTAGTAGTCCCTCCACTGTTTTCTAAGACTATATGTAGAGTGTAAATATTTCTTTTTTAAGTGTGTGACAGAATCAACTTGTGAACTTGACCTCAAGTTTCTTTGTGGAAACGTTTTCAATGAAAATTCAATTTCTTTAGTAGTTACAGTTACTTACATGTATTATCTATTACCTCACATGTGTTTCAAGAAATTTGTTCCTTCTATATTATAATTTAATGACATAATGTTGCTTATGATACTCCCTTAAGATTGTTTAATGTCTGTAGGATCTTCACGGATGTCCCCTCTTTCATTTCTTATGCTGGAAGTTTGTGTCCTCTTTGTTTTTCTTGATTAGACTGGCTAAATGTTTATTAGCTTTTACCAAGTCTCTTCAAAATACTGCATTTGTTTAATTTTTCTCTACTAGTTCTCCAGTTTCTATTTCATTGATTTCTATTTTATCATTATTATTTTCTTCGTTCTGCCTATTTGGGGTTTAATTTCTTTTTTTTTTTTAATATCCCAAGATAGAAACTTAGATCCTTTATTTGATGATATCTAATACCAGCATTTAAGCTGCAAAATTTCCTTTAAACTGCATTAGCTACATCTCAACTTTTTATGTGTATTTTTAAATTCAATTCCAAATAGTTTCCAGTCTCCCTGGTAATATGTTCTTTCATCCAATAATTATTTAGAAATATTTTGGTTGCTTAATAAAATTTGGGGAGTTAACATAATAGGGCTTACATACAATGCAGATATGATTGAACAAAATTAGTATATTGTTACTGGTTTCTGATCTAATACAACTATAGTCAAAGAGCATGCTCTGTATTATTTTAGATTTTTCAATTTATTAAAATTTGTTTTATGCCCTAGAATATGGACTATTATGGCAAATATACCATAGGCACTTGAAATAAAAAAATGTATAATCTACTATTGTTGGCTGTGTAGTTCTCTGATTAACCATCATGTCAAGGGGGTTGATAGTGCTATTCAGACTATGTATAAAATAGTTTATGTTTAGTAAACACAAAAATCTCCCATTCATCATTATGAAGCATTCTTCTTTATGTCTAGTAACATATCTTTTACAAATCTATTTCATCTGATATTAATGTGTCCATTCAAACCTTCAATATTTACTTTTGGTAGGGCATATATTTTTTTCATCCATTTATTTCAAACTTTCTGTGTCTATTGACTTTTAAAATTATATCCTTTGCATTGATTTATTAGTTCAACTGTTCAACTCTGTTAATAATTGCCCTATGGTAATATACATCCTCAAACTTTCACAATCATCTTTCAGTTAACAATGTACCATCCCATGTAAAATACAGGAATCTTGCAACATGTGGGTCCATATCACCCATCTTTTATGCAATAGCTGTTATATATATATATATGTGCATATTATAAATCCCATAATAAAATGTTATTTTTCTTCAAACTGTTATGTCCTCTCTCAAAAAGTTGAGAGAAAATTACCCAAATCAAAAATAATCTTTTATTGTGATAAAAACATATAACATAAAAATTATCATCTGAATCATCTTTAAATGAACAATACAGCAATATTAACCTTTTCAACATGTAAAACTGAAACTCTATACTCATTAAACAATACCTCTTTTCCACCTCCCTTCATTCCCTAGCAACCACCATCTACTTCCTAAGAGTCTGACTACTTTAGGAACCTCATATGAGTATAACCATGCAATTTTTGTTATTTTGTTTCTAGCGTATATTTCATTTAGCAAAATGTCCTCAAGTTCCTTCCGTGCTGTAAAATATGTGTAGCAGTACTTTGGGAGTTTTTTCAGTGCATTAATTCATTGTATTAATAGACAAAATTAATTTCTTCATTTTATCTTACAATAATAATTATATCTTATAAGAATAAGTCAGGTTATGCTGTTCTGATGGTAATAGATAAATATAAGAATGGCTTACACACTATGCAGATATGATTAAATATACATCTCACTTCGAATTTTTCTGGCTAGTCTTATAAAATACTAAAGGTCATCAATGCATATCCATATTACTTTTAATGTTAATTAAAGCTAATTACATTATTAGTTAAATGCTTATTTAACATACAACATACATCTACGTTTTAAGTGTTTTAAGTGGTCAGTATCTTGATAAAGGTGTATTTTTCATGAGCAATGTAATTGCATCTTAATTACCTACTGAATTTCCTTCGATAGTTCATTCAGGAAGTAGTTCATTGCTCATTTTACAAAATTAGACACTAATTTTTTTTTTTGAGATAGTGTCTCACTCTGTCACCCTGGGTAGAGTGCCATGGTACCATCATAGCTCACAGCAATGTCAATCTGACGAGCTTTTTTCTGGTTTTAGTAGAGACAGGATCTTGCTCTTGCTCAAGCTGTTGTCAAACTCCTCAACTCAAGCAATCCACCCACCTCGGCCTTCCAAAGTGCTAGGATTTCAAGACAGATAAAATACTTAGATCTAAGGCATGAAACAATAAAAATCCTCAGTGAAAATGTGGGGAAAGCTCTTGAAAATATTGACCTGCCTGGGGAAGAATTTTATGAAAAGGACTTCTGGCTTGGCGCTGTAGCACAGTGGTTATGGCACCAGCCACATACACCAAGGGTGGAGGGTTTGAACCCAGCCCCAGCGAGCTAAGCAACAGTGACAACTGCAACAAAAAATAGCTGGGCATTGTGGCAGGTGCTTGTAGTCCCAGCTACTTGGGAAGCTTAGGCAAGAGAATTGCTTAAGCCCAAGAGTTTGAGGTTGCTGTGAGCTATGACAGTACTGCACTCTACAGAGGACATATAGTGAGACTCTGTCTAAAAAAAAAAAAGAAAGAGAAAGAAAAGAAAAGGACTTCTGTGGCAATTGCAACAACAACAAAAATAAACAAATGGGACTTAATTAAACTGAATAGCTCTGTACAGCTAAGGAGAAATTAACCAAAGCCATAGACAACCTTCAGAATGGGAAAAGATATTTGCATATTATGAATGCAATGATAACTAAGCATGATAACTAAGATCTACAGAGAACTCAAATTAATCAACAAAAAAGAGCCTACAATCCTGTAAGACATCAATAGAACCTTCTCTAAAGAAGACAGATGAATGGCTAAGAAACATGAAAATATGTTCATCATCCCTAATCATCAAAGAAATGCAAATCAAAACCACCCTGAGATATCACCTAACCCCAGTGAGAATGGCCCGCATTACAAAGTCTGAAAAGCTGGAGATGCTGGTGTGGATGTGGAGAGAAGGGAACACTTTAATACTGCTGGTGGGACTGCAAACTAATACAATCTTTTTGGAAGAAAGTATGGAGAATCCTCAAAGAACTCAAATTAGACCTCACATTTAATCCTGCAATCTCATTACTGGGCATCTACCCAGAACAAAAAAATCCTTTTATCATAAGTACATTTGCACCAGACTATTTATAGCAGCTCAATTTACAATCACCAAATTGTGGAAACAACCTAAATGCCCACAAAATGCACACCAACTCAGGAATGGATTAACAAGCTGCGGTATATGTATACCATGGAATACTATACAGTTATTAAAAGAAATGCAGACTTTACCTCTTTTGTATGAACCTGGATTGAAGTGGAATGCATTCTTCTTAGTAAAGCATCACAAGAATGGAGAAGCAAGAATTCAATATACTCGATTCTATTATGAAGGCAGTTGATGACCAAATACATGATGGGGGTAGGGGAATGCGGGAGTGGGGAGAGGGGAGGGGGAGGGGGGTTAGGAGGTCACAGAGTATGGCACAACTCTTGGGGACAGGACACAATTATGAGAGAGACTGTACCAGGTGGCACCTATGGCTCAAAGAGTAGGGCGCCAGCCCCATATACCAGAGGTATCGGGTTCAAACCTGGCCCTGGCCAAAAACTGCAAAATTTAAAAAAAAAAATTATAAGAGGGACTGTACCTAACAAATGCAATCAGAATAGCCTAATTCTTTGCACCTTCAATGAATCCCAAACAATAAAAATAAATAAAAATTAAGTTAAATTAAATTTAAAAACCTGAGAGCCCAGGAAAGCACTGCTTACTTGGGCAAAAGCAAGTGATGTTATAGGCTGAATGGCTGAGTCTGTGGAAGGGCAGGGGAGAGTCAGTTGGAGCAGTTAAGAATGACAGTCACTCATCCAATGCTTTGCACTCTTGATAGAGGACAAATAGCGAAATAGGACACAGAATCCTCATGAAAGTAAATCAAAATATCAGCTTTAATACAGATAAAGCTAAATGGAAGACACAGCTCAGATCTGCAGAAATAGTGTGGTTTTCTGATTCCCTCACTGCTTTCCCCAGATGATTCTAAGGAACCCAGGCAGAAGGAGATATGAACAACATCCAGCCTTTCCTACCACAGGGGGATGGGACAAACGAAAGAGGATACAAATGCTTGTCCAGAGGACAGGCCAGTGCTATAAAAAAAGAACTCCGTGGATCCTGGGCCAGCAACTCCAATTCAGCCTCCTAGCTTTGCCAGGGAGGAGTCATTGCTCTTCCTAAGAGAGAGACAAACAGAGATTTAAAGAGGAAGGATTCTTCCCATTCTTTACCCAGCTGGGGCATTAAAGGTGGGTACCCTTTTAAGAGAAATCATCTGCTTTGGGCCAGAGAGAATTGGCCCATTTAAAAAGATGGGAATCATTTGCCCATACCATTTTCTCCTTGTGAAAAACCATAAAATTGCTTATCTCATGTTAGCACATAGTTGCAAGTCAAATTCTTGCTTCCAAAGTTCTATAAATATAGCTCAGAACAGTTTTACTGCTGAAATATTTATTTTTCAAATTGTCTCCAAAATGTAACTAGAAAATATGAAGAGAGCAACCTCTCAAAGACTATTTCCCCTTCAACCCAGATATTTCCCTGTACTGGGCAATGACCTTCCCTGTTTCTGGGCATCCCAGGTCATTTTATGGAATGTCTCAATAAATAAACAAAATGTAAGCTGTGTTAGAAGGCTGCTATCCTATACCATAGTAACTTTAAGGGAAAAGGGGGCCGATATTGTTCTGGAACAATTCACAAGCACTTCCTACTTGCATTAACGTTCTTGAAGTCAGAGAAGAGACAGGGCACCCCACTCTGCCACTTTGTGTGAGGAAAGAGGAACAGAGAGATAGTCCAAAGAGGTTCTAAGCAAACTGATCAGCCTACCAGCTAGGCTCTCTGGTGCATAACACGTGCAGAGAAGAACAAACCCATGTGATGGAGTCAGCCAAAGAGAATGTGAACTATATTCAAAGCACTTGTAGGATGTACAGAAATCATAAGTGGTTGTGCAGCACTGCTAGGAAAGAAGGTGCCGTTACCACCTGCAGGCTGAGGAGGTAAGCGGAGCTGAGTGGGGGGGCTCTGGGCATGAATGTGAGTGACTCCCGGAGGATGGACATGGCCCACAACCAATGAGAAGGAGTTCTGAGAGTAGGTGAGTGGGTCACTCACAGGTATCTGGTACAACGGGCAGAAATGAGAGGGTTCTACATTATTCTTGAGCCACGAAGGACAGAAATTGCAAATTTCCAACAGGCAACACCTACTTTTGTCAGAGCGCTCTACTCAGGATGCCAGAGCCTGTGTCCCCTGCTCAGAGGAGCCCCTAGAGTCTGGCGACTTATGTCCCCACGAGTGCCCCTGAACCCACAACTCACATGTGTCAGGGTATAATTACTCCAGATGCCTGGCCCTTGCCCAGGACAACCCAGAGGCACGTCACACAATATCCTCGAAGACTCCCTATACGTTACCCAATATTAGAATTTGCCTGATCTTTCCTCCTCTCCCGGCACTCCTCATGCTCATTTCCTCGCTCCTTTGCTTAGATCTGCCTGGAATGCTTCCAGAAAAATCACTTTAACCTGAATCTCCACCTTAGGGTCTTCTGGTAGACTCAGTCCACAACCGAGGGAGAGGAAACCAAATGAAGAGCACGGAAGAAGATTGGACCCAGAAGAAAGGTGATGGAAAAACCACTTGAGGAAAAATTTGCAATCATCACTTTTTAGAAGAACATACAATGAAAAAAATTGAAACACAAAATACTTTACTTATCAGTACATCTTCAACTCACAGGAAAAATCTCAAGAGCTCTCATCTTGGGATGGGGGCGGCACCAGTGGGCTGCAGAAGACACAGTGACTCCCAGAGCAACAGCAGAACCATCGCCTGGGAAGAAAGATCCTTGAGTCTATCCCAGACCCACTGAATCAGAAACTCTGCCAATGGAACCCAGAATCTGCACTTTAGTAAGCACTTCAAGCTTCAAGTCATTCAGACACATACTTTTAAATGTGAGCCCTCTGGAGGAGGCCCTGGTCCCAGGAAATGAGCTGAGGTACGTGCATTTACCTGCTCCACACAAAAGGAAAGCTTTTGGATTTGCCTCAGGAGACAGAAAACGAAGGATGGTGAAAAGGAGAGTATGCCAGAAATATAGTCAGCACTGTGCGTAAGGACCACAAAAGTCACCAGCCGTGAAACAGGTGCTGACACAGGAGAGCTTGATGCAAAGCAGTAGACCACACACATGATGGTTGATGATGTAGTGGTCACAGAAAGACAGATTGCCCATTGTCTCTGGGTGGTCCATGATGCCATCAGTACTGACCCTAATACAAAACAAAGCACTGCAAAGGACAGACTTCAGAGAGACACACCCCACAGTGACCCCAGGCCACTCTGCATCAAAACAGAGTTATCTTTAATAACAAAGCAGAAGAAGAAAAGAGCAGAATCTTGCACTTTAAATTAGAGATGTTCCTCCTTGGCATAGAGTTCACTATCATTTTAATTGAGATTACAAAATAGGAGGTCTGAGAAGACAAGCTGCCTAGAATGTCGAGAGAATTCAACTCCAGCTCTAAAAATAAGGGAGGAAATAGGCTGGAGTTCTTGTCATTTGCAAAACAAACAAAAATAAAGCAGTCCGTGTTGAGACGCTCCCTCTGGGGAGAAGTCTCTGTGAGGTAGGAGAGAAGAGCCCATTTATAGAGCAAACCAATTCCATGGCTCGGAAATGAGAATGTCTTTTGCTGTAACAGACGACCAGCATCAACACAGGGAAGACGAGCAATGTTAGGAATGCCTGTGTCTTCCTGCCTCTCTCTGCACTTACCAGTGCCCTTCTCACATGAGTGCACGCCCAGGTTTGAGAAATGCCCTGATGCAGTCAGCTCCTCCAGGAGGCCAGCAGTCCAGGCTGGGCTATGGCAAGGTGTGCACAGAAAAACCAGCACTCACAGGTAAAACAGGGAAGCAGTGTCTCTGAGAGGCTCGGCCACTGCCTAGAGGGCATAGGGACTGTACCTTAACAAGAATGAGAAGTGGGAAGAGACCCCGAGGCGTCAGGATCCCCACCTCCTTTGTTCCAGTCATCCTCAGCCCAGAACCCAAGTAGAAGGGGAAGCAGTTCCCAAACGCTCAGTTTCAGGCCTCAGTGTTAGGAAAAAGAAATGACACAGGATCCCGCCACACAGCCCCATTCCCTTGTTCAGCTAACAGTCAGCAGTACAGTCTTGCAGCCCCTGCACTGCCCCTTCCAACGCACAACCCTGATCCCTTGTTCAAATAACAGTCAGCAGTACAGTCTTGCAGCCCCTGCACTGCCCCTTCCAACACACAACCCCAATCCCTCGTTCAGCTAACAGTCAGCAGTACAGTCTTGCAGCCCTGCGCTGCCCCTTCCAAGAAGGAAGGTGACTTGGGGGAATAGGCAGGCAGAGGGTGTCATAAGGACATCTACTTCTCTTTTTGTGTTAATGCCACAAAAATTAAAGCCTACCATATCCTAGCATCATCTTTGATCCAAAAACCATGATTTCAAATCAAATCTGCACCTGGCTACTCCTCTGCAGTCGAAGGAAGGAAATATCATCCATCCATGGCACTAGGGCTGTAAAATGACATTTAAAAGGGGATTTCTGTTATATATATATACAGATCATAAATCTGGCTGGAAACAAAGAAAGGTACTCTCTTAGGAGGCATTTCTACGACAAACAAGAAAATGTAATTTTTGCAAATAGAACACACTTTGACTTCTACACAGAATTTTACCTCCAACAAGGACTTCTTATCCCAGGGCAGAAGCCGGACACCCTCTTTCCAGAGCCCTGGATAGGGTATAGGTTGACTCTAGGTAGGAATGCCTAGACGGGCTCCCAGCAAGGATGACAGATATTCAAGGACTCCATGCGTGGGCGGCACCTGTGGCTCAGTGAGTAGGGCACTGGACCCATGTACCAAGGATGGCGGGTTTGAACTGGCCCCGGTCAGCTAAAACAGCAGTGGCAACTGCGACAAAAATAGCCAGGCTTTAGGCATTGTGGCAGGCGCCTGTAGTCCCAGCTACTTGGGAGGCTGAGGCAAGAGAATGGCTTAAGCCCAAGAGTTGGAGGTTGCTGTGAGCTGTGACACCACAGCACTCTACTGAGGGCTACAGAGTGAGACTCTGTCTCCAAAAAAATAAATAAATAAAAAAGAACACCATGCATGAGCCTGGCAATTGGTGCTAAGACGCTCAACATGGCAAAGCCCCACCCCATGTCATTACTTTTTTTAGTAAAATTATCTAGAAACTTTCAAAGCTACCAAAGATCTTGTGTTACCAAATAACAACAAAAGCCTGTGTGTGGAGGAAAGAGAAGTAAATGTCATATTACCATTGGCTCTGCGGAAGCAGTAATGTGCTGCGTAGAGACAGCAGGAAAGAATCACACATAACCATGCTGACATTTTTCTAAAGATACTTCACTTTTGGAGGCAAGAATCAGTCCATGTTCTCTATCATTTTGGCTAAAGCAGAAGTTCGCTATATGAATGATTCATCCTTTTATTCAGTCACAATTCCATAATTTCTACATTTGGAAAAGAATATAAAAATTAACTTATACCAAATTGCTATAAAAAGTTTCCTCCAAAACATGGTGTTCATTGAAAGATGGTGCAATTTTTATCTAGAGTTGACCTTCTTAAATAGTGCTACATATTTTTCCCAGAAAAATGAACTGTTTCAAAATTGAAGTGGACCTAACACTTTTAAACTCAGGTCAGACCACCCCTGATCCATTCTCCATTTCTATAATTTTGTCACCTCAAGAATGTTACATACATGGAACCATGCAGAATTTAATCTTTGGGGTTGGCGTTTTCATGCAGCATAATTCTCTTGCAATTTGCCCAAATTATTGTATGTATCAATTATTTGTTCCTTATTTGACGAGGGAGGTGTGACTATAAAAAGGCAACAGGCAGCAGGAGGGATCATTAAGGTGATGAAACTGTTTCATGGTCAATGCCAATATCCCAGTCATGATACTAGATCATAGATTTGCAAGATATGACCTCTGGGAGTAAATGGATAAAGGGATACTTAGGATCTCTGTATTGCTTTTTACAACCGCATGTGAATATGCAAGTTTAATTAAAGATTCACTCATTCATTCGTTCAGGCCAGACACCCCTTCTACCCGGTAGCATCATGTACAACTAGATGTTACAACAGTAACCAAGGCACAGACACAGAAGCTTAACCTGTGGCTCAAGGATGCCTTGAAAACCAGGCATAAAGTTCTACATAGCATGGAAAAATCAGATTTTGAAATATAAGCACATCTGGCCTAAGGTGCTACACTCTGTGACACTAGGAAACAAAGGGAAACATGGGCAAGAAACCATATATATAACTTACCCAAAATATAAAAAATAGCTACAAGACTGTGAATGTGGAAAGGAAGAAGCATTTGTCACTTTTCTTAATTTGGGGAAGAAAAGAGGAAAGGGAGAGGGAGTATCAAAGGGAAATTTTAAGGGTGAGTCAGGCTTACATATGTCTAGAGATAGAAAAGTCAGTAAAGATGAAGAGATTAAAAGTCTAAGAAAAATGAGGAGATTTTGAGGGAATAAAATCCCAAAGAAAAGAATTTGATGAAATTTAACATGCTCTCATGTTTTTAAAATACTCATTGAATCACGGAATGATGGAGACTTCTTTAAGATGGGAAAATATATAAATTTCAGCCAAAAGCCAGCAACTTAGTTTGGAAACACTAGAGTTGAAACCAGGATGCCTACAGTCTTCATCATTATTAAACATATGCTAAAGATATTAGAACATTTAATTTTAATGGGAGCAAAATGAGCCCTAAAAATTAGAAGGGAACAAGTACAACTATCTCTATATGGAAAACATTTTTTATCATATATTTGGAAAACCTGAATCAATGGAAAAACCTGTACAAATAATAACAGTCTTTATCAAAACAGAAAGTTAATGTAGTAACCAACAGAGTCCATTTATACAATAAATAATCAGAGCTAATGAAAGATAATACCCTCTTTGCAGTAGACAAAATGAAATAAAATTCCCAAATATAAATCCAATAAGAGGTATACAAAATATAGATGAGGAAAAATATGAAACACTCTTAAAAGATACTAAAGAGACCCCCCCCAAAAAATGGGATGACATACCACAGTTCATGATTAGAAGTCTCAAGATCCAAAGATGTTGATTCTCCCTAGGTTTATTTGTAAATTTAAGATGTATCTTAAATGCATCTGTATAGCAAATATGCCATCGGGATTACTGGAGCTAAACAGATTAATTATAAAGATGATGGTTAAACATGAATAGTCAGCAAAACCCTAATGAAGAAGAACAATGTGTGGGAAGTTACCTTCATAATGAGGCTTCTGAAGTTCCAGCGGTGTGGTATTGGCTTAGAGATAGACTGAAAGACCAATGGAACAGAATGGAAAAACACAGAAATAGCCTTTGAAATTTAGCATGTGATAAAGGCAAGAGCTCAAAGTAGGGAAAAGAGGGTTTTTTGGGTGTTTTTAGAAATAGTGATAGAACAACTGGATAGCCATATGAAAAAAGACAAAGTTGGATCCATTCCTCACATCATACATTGGTACCATTTCTAAATAGATCAGACATCCAAATATAAAAGAATGAAGTCATACAAATGTTACCAAAAATGAGTGGATTTCTACACAGAAAAAAGACCTGAAACATTTTTAACTGTGACTAAAACATCAGAAACAATGAACGATTAATAAATTTTATTTTTTTAATAAATTTGTAATTCTGTATGACAAGGAAAGTCAAAAGCCAAATCACAAATTCGGAAAAACACTATCTATCCAACTTATACCTCGGACAAAAAGAAACCCTGAAATCCCTAATACACACTTCGAGAAATTGAGATGATCAAAATTCCAACAGAAAAGTGGGGAAAGGGTGTGAAAAAGCAGTCCAGATAAGAGTATCAATAGTCATTCGGTATATCCCCAATCTTTCTCATAATAAGAGAAATGCAAAATAAAACAACACAAAACATTTTCCCAGCTATCAGGTTGGAAAATTTGGAAATTTTGAGAATATAGTATGTTGGCGGGACTGTAGGAAAGTAGGCACCCCCATTTATTACTTAGGGGGATGTATGTGCCCATTCTCCCCCAAAGGATCCACTGATTCGAGACAATCCCAATCAAAATCTCAAGAATTTTTGTAGGAATTGACAGGCTAATACCAAAAATTAATGTGGAAACTCAAAGGACTTAAAGCAGCCAAAGGAACTTTTTAAAAGATGACTGAATGTAGAGTACTCACAGTAACTGACTTCAAAAGTTATTTTAAAGCTAGAGCAATCAAAACTGTGGTGGTGGCAGCACCAGGAGAAAGAGGTGAAAGGAACAGAATAGAAAGAATAAAAATGAACATACACACATGGGATCAGTTGATAATTAACTAAGATGAAAGGTCAGCAACTGGGAAGCTATATTAAAAAATAAATAAATAAATAAAGGGCGGCGCCTGTAGCTCAGTGGGTAGGGTACCGGCCCCATATACCAAGGGTGGTGGGTTCAAACCCAGCCCCAGCCTAATGCAACAAAAAATAGCTGGGCGTCATAGTGAGCACCTGTAGTCCCAGTTACTTGGGAGGCTGAGGCAAAAGAATCACCTAAGCCCAGGCCTTAGAGGTTGCTGTGAGCTGTGTGACACCACAGGACTCTACTGAGGGCAATAAAGTGAGACTCTACTCTGTACATAAAAAAAAAAAGAAAGAAAAAAAACATAATAACAACTTCGTGCCATGCTTTACATCATACACAAAACTTAGCTCAAAATGGATTATAAACCCAAATGTGAAAACCTATTAGACTTCCATAGGAAAATATAGGAGAAAATCCTTGTGATATTTTTAAAGTAAAATGTTCTTGATATGACAACAAAACTACAATCGATGAAGGAAAAAAAGTAATAAATTGGACTTCATTAAAATTTAAAACTTCTTTTAATAGAATGAAAAGACAAGCCATGAGCTATTTGAAAACTGCACGTTTGATAAAGGACTTGAATTCAAAAAGAATCTTCAGACGTCAATAAGAAGAAATAAACACCCTAGCTTAAAGATTGGGGAAATGATTTGAATAAACACATCACCAAACGGTTATGAATGGCAAATGACCACATGAAAAGATGCTCGTCCTCGTTAGTCATTAAGGAAATGCAAACAGAAACCACGGTGAGATACCACCACACACCAATTAGAATGTCTTCAATTAAAATGTGGACCCTCCCTCCTGTTGGTGAGTATGTGGGGGAACTGAGAATCTCAGATACAACTAGGGGGATGTAAACAGTGCAACCACTTTGGAAAAGACTTTGGCAATTTCTTAAAAAGATAAATCTGCCTATGATATAATTCAACCATTCCACTTCTAGGTATTACCCAAGAAAAATAAAGATAAGCCCACGCAAAGGCTTATACGTGAAGTTTTGTTTGTAAAAGCCAAAAGTGTAAACAACCCAAATGTTCATGAATGGTGAGATGTTCATATAATAAAATACTACTCGGTAATAAAAAGCAATTAATTACTAATACATATAATAACCAGGAAGAATTTCAGAATACACTGAGTAATAGAAACTAGACAAAAATGAGTACATATTATGTGATTCCATTTATATAAAAATCTGGAAAATGAAAACAAAGTAGTTACTGAAAGCAGATTTCAGAGCAAAGGAAGGGAAATCCAGAATTAGGGGAAGCTGGGAGGAAGGGCTTCAAAGGGGCAAAATTGTGATGATGGCTTCCTAAATGTACATATATGCATCAAAACTTATCATAGCAACACTTTAAACATGTGTAGTTTTTGTATGTCAATTATATTTTACCAAAACTCATTTAAAAACATAAAAATAGATAAATACTTTTAAGCCTGGCACCTTCAGGTCTCAAGTGCCCTGCCACTGCAAAATATCAACCAAAAAGAGGTAGAGGTCATATAACCATTAAGAGCAGAGAGAGGGAAGGAGGGAGGTGGGTTAAAGAAGGGAAGAGCAGAGAGAGGGAAGGAGGTGGGGTCTCAGTGTGTGACACACCTTTGGGGGGCAAGACACAATAATAAGAGGGACTTTACCTAACAAATGCAATCAGTGTAACCTGGTTTCTTGTACCTCAATGAATCCCCAACAATAAAAAAAAAAATTAAAAAAGAAAGAAAGCGAGCAAGAAAGCAGGATGATTAGGAGAACCAAAATGCGGCCAGTCTTGAGGCTGCCATGGCTGTGCTGTGTTGCCTTCTCCTGCTCCCTACATGTACCTCTTTCTCTCTTCCTACCCCCTTCCCACTGTACTTCTTCTGACCTCAGTAAACGATCTCTCAAACAAACCACAGATAACACTAATCATACGATGGCAAGTTGAGAATCAAGCTTCATTAAAATTAAAAACATCTGCTATCAAAAGATACCATTAAGAATAAGCGAGTCACAGTATGGGAGAACATATAAATATATTTATGTACAGAGAGTGCAAAAAAATGCATACATGGGGTCTTGGGGCCTTGGTGTGTGCCACACCTTTGGGGGGCAAAACTCGATTGTAAGAGGGACTTTACCCAACAAATGCAACTAGTATAACATGGTTTCTTGTACCCTCAATGAATCCCCAACAATTAAAAAAAAAAATGCATACACATTATAGAAGTTGTCATCTATGTATTATATATTAAATATATGGGTGAGTACTTCAAGTGATTGCAGAAGTCACATTTCACTTTTTCTTGTATTCATTTTTTGTCAGTGTGTATTGAGTATTACAATTTTAAAACATTATTTTCCTTTTTAAAATGTTCATATACAAGTATCATCCTAATGAGTGTGAAGTGGTATCTCACTGTAGTGTTGATTTGTGTTGCCCTAATGATGAGTCACATTGAGCATCATTTCCTGTGCTTTTGGCTGTTGTATTTCTTTTTTGGAGAAATGTCTGTTCAAGCCCTCTATTTTTTAATCATGTTTTTGGTTCTTGTTGAGTTTTAGAATTTCTCTCTCCATACTGGATATTAATCCTTTATCATATACATGATGTACAAATATTTCCTCCCATTCTGTGGCTTGTTTTACCCTGTTGGTTGTAAATTTTGATGCACAACTTTGAAAAATTTTTAAAAAGTCCAATCTCTTTTTTTGCCTATGCCTTTTGTGTCATATCCAAGCAATTGTTGCCAAATCGAAAGATGCAGACCTTTGGTCTATGTTTTCTTCCATGAGAATTTATCATTTTAGGTCTTTGATTCACTTTGAATTAATGGGAATTTATATATGCTGTACAGTAAGGGACCAACTTCATTTGCATGTAGATATTCAGTTTTCCTATCACCATTTGCCAAAAAAACTATCATTTCCCCATTGATAGTCTTGATCACCTGTCAAAAATCCTTTGAGCACATACAGGGTGGCCATAAAGTTCATGTGCTATTTAAAACAAAAATATTTCAATTACACAGGAACAGTATGGCCACCCTATATGTAAAGATGTATTTGGGGGCTCTCTTTTCTATTCACTTCATGCGTCTGCCTGTCTTCATGCCAGTACCACACTGTTTTTTATTAGTGAAGCTTTGTAGTAAATTTTGAGATGAGAAGTAGGACTCCTCAATTTTGCTCATTTTCAAGATTATTTTGGCTACTCAGGGTACCATGAGATTCCAAGTGAATTTTAGTATAGATATTTCTGTTTTGGCCAAAGATGTCATTTGGATTTTGATTGAGACTGTATTGAATCTGTAGATCACTTTGAGTAATACTGTCAAATTAACAAAATAAAATCGTCTAGTCCATAAAAAAATAAAATGTTCATACATACATATACACACATATAAAAATACATTTTATGCTTGTATGTAGATACAATATAGGTATATACGTATACATGTAGATATATTTACATATTATATATATCCTTATGTATGTATGTGTATATGTATACATAGCCATGTACATGTATTATATCTATAAGAGCTGTCCAGAAAGTATCCAGCTATGCATGTTTTGTTTTGTTTTTGTGGTTTTTGGATGGGGCTGGGTTTGAACTTGCCACTTCTGGCATATGGGGCCAGTGCCCTACTTCTTTGAGCCACAGGCACTGCCCCTCATGTCTCTATTTTTCATATTACTTGGCTGGATACTTTCCGCACAACTCTTGTACATGCCCATATATACACACTGACATATATTTGAGGTCTGATGTTTGAGTTTGTGAACTTGCCACCAAGTGCGTACACTGGCAGCACTGTACAAACACCTCCATAATGTTTCATACCCTTGATATATCAGTGTCTCTTAGCTGTGATCATGTCGACACGTGGTGGTATCTTGCTGACTGGCATTAATTATTGTTGCGTGTTTTTGTGTGCCATCATAATATCGGAACTTGAATTACAGCAATGGACAAACATTAAATTTCTTGTTAAATTTGTCAGCAGTGGAAGTGAAGTCAGAGACCTGTTTATCCCAGTTTATGGGATAATCCATGAAGAAAATGGCAGTATACAAAGGGATTAATGGTTTTTCTGAAGAAAGAGACAGCGTCACTGATGAAGAGAGTTTAGGGCGGCTGGTAATGAGCAGAACTGATAAAAACATTGCAAAAACTCATCCAATTCTGCACCAAAATTGTTGGCTGACTCTGAGAAGCATAGCAGACTAAGTAAATGTCAATGAAGAAACAGGAAAATCTTACCTGAAAATCTTGGCATGAGAAAAAGTATGTGTAAAAATTGTCTCAAAGGAATTCACTGATGAACAAAAGCAAAGAAGAGATGAAGTTTGGCAAGACCTTTTGGCAAGGCAAAACGATGTTTCAAGCCACGTTATCACTGCTGATGAAACATGGATGTACCAATAAGATTCTGAAATAAAGCATCAAAGTGCACAAGGGAAGTCAGCCAATTCTCCATGACCACAAATTTCTGTCAGTCCAAATCAAGAGTCAAACAATGTTGCTAACCTTTTTTGATACTAGAGGGATTTTTCATTATGAATTTGTACCAACTGGACAAATAGTTGACCAAGTTCACTATTTGAAAGTACTGAAAAGGCTGCATGAAAAAGTTGGATGAAAATAACCTGAACTTTTTGCCAGCAACTCATGGCTCTTACATCACAACAATGCACCAGCTCACGTGGCACTGTCTGAGAGGGAGTTTTTAGCCAGTAAACAAATAACTATATTGGAACAGCCTTCCTATTCATCTGATAGGATCCCAATGGCTTTTTTTATTTTCTCAAAGATAAAAGAAATTGAAAGGAAGGCATTTTGGTGGCATTCAGGACATCCAGAGTAATATGATGACAGCTCAGATAACCATTCTAGAAAAGGAGTTCCAAAATTGCTTTGAAGGGAGGACTAGGTGCTGGTGTCAGTGCATAGATTCCCAAGGGGAGACTTTAAAGGTGACCATCGTGATATTCAGCAATGAAGTATGTAGCACTTTTTCTAGGATGTGTTCAAGAACTTAATAGTTAGACCTCATGTAAGGATTTACATGAAGAATTTTTTTAATTTTTCCAAATCAATAGGAAAACAACTACCAGTCCTATTTTCCAAATGGGCAAAAAATTGGTGCTTCTCAGAAGCAGATACCCAAACAAGCGAGAAACATACATAAAATGTATTCAACATAACTACTCATCAGGAAAATGTAAAACAAAAAGGCATACTGCTCACACCAGAATGGATAAAATAAAAATACCCAGTGTTAATGAGAATGTATACCAACTGGGACACTCAGCCATTGTTGATGGCAGTGCAAATGGATTCAACAAACCTATTTGAAAACAGTTTGGCAGTATTTATAAAAACTAAACATATGCTTAGCCTGTTATCCAGCAAATCCACATCTAGTTAAATACCCAAAAGAAATGTTTGTATAGTTTAGGCAAATACACATTCAAAAATGTTCATAAAATCTTTACTAATAATAGGCAAAAACTTGAAACTACATAACCATTGACTAACAGAATAAATAATTATATATTCATGTATTGGAATGCGAGAACAACAAAAAAATAACCTCCCCATACATGCAACAATATAAATGGACATCACAGTCTTTTTACTGATGAAAAGAAACCAGAAACAATAGCTAGCTCTAGAGATGAAAAGTTGAGGGAAGGTTGCATTTACTAGGAGGGAGAAAAACCTAAAGTAGACAGAAATGTTTTACATATTAATATTTAAAAGTTCAGTGAGCCAAGGTTTGTGTACTTTGCCATAAGTTAGACTATAAAAATTTCTTTAAAGATATCTGTTTTATTTCATTACCCACATTGTACTACATATCCACCACAGCCACCACATTCTCAAATTCTAGGTGCCCTGAACTCAGTGGTCTATTCAATCCCATCTTAGTACAACTTCTGTGGGAAATCTTTGAGATTCCTCAAAGAACAAAAGGAAGATCTGCCATTCAATGAAACCATCCACTACTAGGTATTTACACAAAGAAAAATTTTATCAAAAAGTCATTCTATCCCGGCAGCGCCTGTGGCTCAATGAGTAGGGCGCCAGCCCCATATACGGAAGGTGGCGGGTTCAAACCCAGCCTCGGCTGAACTGCAAAACAAAAAAATAGCCGGGCATTGTGGTGGGCGCCTGTAGTTCCAGCTACTTGGGAGGCTGAGGCAAGAGAATCGCCTAAGCCCAGGAGTTGGAGGTTGCTGTGAGCTGCGTGATGCCACGACACTCTACCAAGGGCCATAAAGTGAGACTCTGTCTCTACAAAAAAAAAGTCATTCTATCCCTACATCTGTGCATATTTTGTTTCCTGATTTGTGTGTATCTCAAAACTCTCATAATGACCCACAGATGAAGGGACTGGATGAAATGATTCCTAAGCCCCATTCAGCGTTCTGCACCAGAATATTTATCAGACCACAAATCACAATTTCAAAGATAGGGAATCAACCTAAGTGCCCACCAATATATACATGAATAAAGAAAATTAACACACACACCCCACCATGGGGTACTACTTAGCCACATGAAGAAATGAAATAATGTCTCTTGCAGCATTAACACTGGGTAGAACTGAAAACTACTATGCTATGAGATGTATCTCAGAAATGGAAAAACAAACACCGCATGTTCTCAATAATAAGAGGGAGCTAAACAATGAGTACACATGATCATAAAGTATTTCAATGGAAATTGGAAACCAAGAAGGGAAGAGGGTGGCAAGAGGATGAGGGATAAAAATGTTATCTGTCAAGTACACCGTACAGTATTCTGCTGATGCAGACACTAAATTTCCTGACTTCAGCATTGTACAATTCATCTGTGTAACAAAACTTGGGCCCCTTTAATAATTTGAAACTTAGAAAGAAAAAGTACAATCCTCCCCCATACGCTTATTCTTTTTATTTCACCAACATTGAACAGAATCATTCAAAGGGCAAAATGAAACGTTTATCCACACTTCCTTTATTTTCCAATAGAAGGGAACTTTTCCAGAGAAAAGCTCATTGTCAAAATATTTCCCCAGCATGTCACTTATCATTGCTTCTCAAAGAAAACTTACCACTAATGACGGTGTTAGATCAAAACATCGTACTTCTCATTCTTTGTACAAAGCTATAGTTCTCTCTACATAACACTGTGAATTTATTAACTTATCCAGAGATCACCATTGCTTCACCTCATGTCTTATTATTGAAATACCCTGATTATCTGTCATGCCTGTAAACTCAGTAGCAATTCCCTCTCCTCGTAAACTGACGCTGCCCTATGCATGGATGTGCCCCAAACTATCTACAGTGTTACTTCCTCTAGATGGCGTCATGCAATAGAAATACAATACAAGCCACATATATAATTTAAAATTTGATAGCAGATATATTTAAAAAACTAAACGGGGAACTTAATTTTAATAAAAAACTTTATTTAACATACTATGTCAAATGTTATCATTTTAACATGGAATTGACAAAATATAATCAACAAAATATTTGACATTATGTTTTCATAACATTTGATCATTCTCCAAAGATCCAAGGTGTATTCACATTTACTTTGCACACTTCCAGCATGTCTCAGGATGGATAACAACATTTGAAGTGCTCAGTAGCTACACGTGGATAGTGACTTCCGTGTGGCATAGTGTAGTTCTGAATTACCTCAGACTACAAGCTTTACCACCAAATCTAACATCCAAGTTAACCCTTAAAAATGAGACTCCAAATGCTGTATCTGTTTGTCTTAAAATAACATATGACATCTCCGCTCAGAATTTTTGCATCCCTTAAAATTTTATATCTCTTCATTGTAGCTCTAATCCACTGAATAGATTGTTTCTGTAAGGCTCCATCCATCAAGTCCAACATACTTCCCACTTACATGCTACAAAAGTCATCCAACACTGATCTTGTCATTTTGCCAAGACCACCTCAACAAAATGTTTCACCTCCTACGTTCTCGCAAAATGTGATATATTAAAATTATCCTGTGAAAAATGGCATGAAATTACTGTGAATATATTCATAACTGAAATGGGATAGGTCAACTAACATGCGAAATAAAATCTCCCAAGAGGGAGATGAATCAAGAAAACATAGCAAAAAGAAAATAAAGTGGATTGGCATTCAAGCTGGCATTCTAGCTCTAAACCCTGGTACCAGATAGTTTTGTGTTCTTGGGCAACATGCAAATATTTCTGAGTCTCCAAAGTATGATTATATATGGGTCACTATGACAGTTTTGAGACAGACTGTGTTATGGTACATCATTTCCCTTCCAAGAAACACAATCAACAGCGTCCTTTCTGATTTGCCTGGGCAAGTTTGATTTGCTTGTCTTATCGATGTTGCTGGGAAGGCTTCGTTTGTTTCCATCTGTGCAGATTTTGTTTTCTGATTTTTGTGTATCTCAAAACTTTCATACTGACCCACGTGGAAATGGACTGGATGAAATGATTCCTAAGCCTCATTCAGCATTGAATATGTTATAACCATGGAAACTTTTACATGAAATAAAAAAGAGATGGGGGTGAGAATAGGGCAGAATAAATCCACTCAAAACAACACAGCCAAAATTTTCTCTAGGACAGAAGGCACCGTGGCTTGGACTCCTCATTTTAAAAGGTAAAAATCATAATAAAAACGCAAATTAAAAAGTCTTTGAATCTCTTTTCCCCACTTCTAAATTTTTTTCCAACAGAAGGTTATTCTGCCCAAGGTTCTCTTCAGGGCGAGTTTGACATCCTTATTCCTCAGGCTATAGATTAAAGGGTTGAACATGGGCACAACAATGGTATAGAACAGGGAGGACACTTTCCCCTGGTCCAAGGGTAAAATAGAAGGTGGTTTGAGGTACATGAAAGCTCCTGACCCAAAGAAAAGGGAAACTGCTATTATATGGGAACTGCAGGTACCAAAGGCTTTGGACTTGCCCTCCCTGGAGTTAATGTGAAGGATGCTGGAAAGAATAAAACCATAAGAAATAAAAATAGCAAAAATGGGTACTCCAATGCCAACAGTGACAACAATGACGACCACCAGGACATTTATGTAAGAGCTGTTGCAGGACAGCTCCAGAAGGGGAAGGATGTCGCACATATAATGATTGATGAGGTTGTCTGCACAAAACGTCAGAAACACTATATTTCCTGTATGGGCCACAGCCCCAAAGACCCCCATCCCATAGACACCTGCCAGAAGCAGCAAACACACCTGGGGAGACATGGTGACCATGTACAACAGTGGTTTACAGATGGCGACATAGCGGTCGTACGCCATGGCCGACAGGATGAAAGACTCAGAAAAGACAAAGAAACAGAAGAAGAAGAGCTGAGTCATACACCCTGCGTAGGAAATGATGTTCTTCTCTGAGACAAAACCCATCAGCATTTTGGGCATAATGGCACCAGAGAAACTAAAATCTATGAAGGACAAGTTGAAGAGGAAGAAGTACATGGGGATGTGCAGGTGAGAGTTCAGCCCAATCAGGGTTATCAAGCCCAGGTTCCCCACCACCGTGACCACGTAGAAACCTAGGAACAGGAAGAAGAGGGGCAGCTGGAGTCCGGGCTGGTCAGTTAAGCCTGAGAGAATAAACTCTGTCACCAAGGAGGAGTTCTCAGCAGCCATTCTCTTTTAAGAGGGTCTACAAAAGAAAAAGAAAAAGTCCCTGAGAGAGAGAATCCTTTCATTCTTGAGAATGACATCTAAACAGATTTTGAAACTTCAAGACAGCTATGTTAATCAGTTTGATTTAAGCATTCCACATTGTATATCAAATCATATTATACCCTGTAAATGTACACTGTTACAATTTAATTAAAAATTAAATTTAAAAAAAGAAAAAATATTTCCTTATACTTTTGTCTGTATCCGCAGGCCCCAAGTGTCTTGAGGATGAAGTTTGCCTGAAGAGTGAAGAATGGTGCTACTGAGTCCTCTAGTTGAGCTGGAACAATCCTACCTTACTGTGGGCTTCTCCTCTGTTCTTGCCTCCCTGTACTGCCCTTGGTCTGGGGAATAAGATCGAGGGCCCTTCTTTGGAGTGATTCTCGAGAAGCAAAAGCCACTTGACCTTGCCCAGACCTCCCACATTGGGTCCTGTACTGGACAGAGCAGGAAAATGAGGTTGTATTGTCAAGAGTCTTTAGCTGACATGTTTGTGGAGTTATGATACCATAATAATCATTGATATTATGTAAAGTTATTAATTAAAAGCTAAGAAAAAAAGAAGAGACACATATACAGAATACATCTAAATGCTACGGAGCATTACCAGTACCCCCACTCTACAGGTTAGGACCCTGGGCTAAGCAACTTGTACAAAGTCCCAAAGCTACTTCAGTAGCAGGTGCCTGCAGTAGCCTGGCTGGCTCCCCTGGTTTGAGCTTTTAGCCACTCTGCTGCAGCCCCCAGCAGGACAGGCAGGGACTCACCCACTTCTGCTTGGAGCCACAGTGCCATCTCTACTGACTCTCATCCATCTCTTTCATGGCCCTGCTGAACAGGTGACACCAGCAAGCTCAGACCCCTCTTCTGCTTCTCCACCTTGGGAATCAAAACATCTATTTTATCTTGGTTCTCCTGCTGAGCTGAAGAACACGATCTCTAATTGTGGCTTTGCCCTCAGGTTCCTGTATAGCTTCCAGGGATGAGACAGCATCCTTTCCTAACTCCATAGATAACAGGAGCCTAAAAAGTTTTATTCCAGATTAGAGAACTCAGTGAGCTAGTTATAGAGGCTCCCACAGGGCCATTGCCCAGAGACCATCTTCCCTAAGGAAGAAGAAATGTTTGATTTGTTTACACCCTTGGAAATGCTTCATGTGGGTTTTAATGACCTATTATTCTTTCATTCTGGTTACATCTTTTTCAGCATGATTAAGAGCAAAGCTCTGTAGGAAAACATGATTTTTGCTACCTTATATTGAGTACTTACTGTGTACCAAACTCTAGCTGATTTGGCACCTTCAGAGGGACACCCAGGACCCAAAAGCAATGCTCAAAGATTTTCCCTCGGTCATTTCTCATGACAATCTCATATATGACACCTGTTAATCTCCATTTTAAAAGAGAAGAGCACACATAGCTTGCAGATTCCATAATCTTGAATCAAACCCTGCTCTGTACAATTTCATATGGGCAAGGGACCTCGGTGAGTTTCCTATGCAATCATGGGCAACTTCATGCGTGTCACTGATGGCATCCAATTCTCTCTCCAGATACTAGTCCCGGCTCCTCTAAACAGCATGTGTTGTCTCGATACTTTTCAGGAAGGAATTTTATTAAGATACGGACTAATAAAGCTTTATGTGGCCACTTGCCTTCTAAGTAACCAGAGGCTTTTGTGTGTATTAAGGACGATAGATTTCATAGCCATGAAATAAATGTTTAGGGAAATTTGAGCTTCAGTGTGTCAGTGAGTTAGATATGTTTTTGGTCCTGGGTTAACAGCAGAAATATTCTCGAAGATAAAATTTTGACACAAAATCAGAAGTCCATCTTCTTCCAGGCCAGTCTAACTAAAAGAACGCAGGCCTGTGTATGCTCGTGGGGACGCGCGCACACCTTGGTAAGGACCTGCTCACCCTCAGCTCAGTCTCAGCAGTGATGGCGCTCAGCTGTCACTTTGCACTTAGAATTGTTCACACCCCAGTGTGAACAGTCTGTTCCAGTGAGTCCCAATCTCTGTCTCAGTCCCTCTGCACAAAAGTTACAAACTGAGAAAAACAATTCATTAAAACAAAATTAAAGTGGGTCCATACGGCAGGCTGTCCTTGAGATCTAAGTGCAAAGAAGATGCCGAGAGTTTTCTGGAACCTCTAAGAGAATTTTGTCTGTTACTCCAGAGACAGTTGCCATGGCAACTTTATTTCCAAATGCATCTGAAGCAGGGCTTCTCTAAAGAAAGCCGTTAAACTCATGTTACCTGATGATTTGCCCTAGTAACAAACAGCAAGAGAAAAGAAACCCACCACTACTTTGACCTCTTTCCTTTTGTGTAGTATTGTATAGCATTGTCAAATTCCAAAACTGGCACCTCTGAAAAATGGTTCCCTTCTTGTATTTATTTCCCAGTTAAACTATATTTTATACATGTTACATTACAAAGCATGTAAATATTCGCACACAACAAAATATCTTTGCATAGATGTCTCGGACACGTGTGTTAGCTCAGACTTCTGGTAGATCACCAAGTCGTAAACGCATGGTACCAAGCCAATTGATAAACTCATTAGCTTCCCAGCCTCGATAAGCAGCACAAACTGGGACAGACAGAAGAGATGGCAATTAAGAGCTCTTCACTGAAATAGCTTGAAAAAGTGGATAGCATTAATCAGAAGTTATACAGATTTGCACTACATTTAAAGTTAAATTGATTTGAGAGCGTGTATTCAGCAATGTACAGTCATATGCAAGGTGCAGGGATATGTAAGGCATGGTTCGTGGCAGAAAAAAGTCTACTCTAATAGACACATGTCCCATATTGGCTCTTTTTCCTACTTGAGTTCCTTCATATTTCACATTTACCAGGATTCAGTTCCTAACCTTGTACACTTTCTCTACTCCGTCAAATTATTGGAGGGCTCATTTGTTTCATAGCTTCAACAATCCCTCTGTATGAAAGGCTCCCAAATTTGTGTCTTTATTTCACAATTCCCTGTTAAGTTCCTTTCTGGGTATCCAATGTCTATTCTGGATATTTCTAAAAGGTTGTTCTATAGTCATGTTAAACTTGAATGCAAAGATGAATGCATCCTCTCAACCATTCTTTACTTATTTAGCTGTAATCAATGATAAGAAAGTAGATTTTAAACCCAACTATAGCACAAGAATATGGGGAAAGGGGCAAGGGTAGGGAGGGGAAGGGGGAGGTTGGGGTGGAGTGAGGGTAATCGGTGGGGCCACACCTACGGTGCATCTTAGAAGGGTACAGGCAAACCTTACTAAATGCAGAATACAAATGTCTTCATAGAATAACTGAGAAAATGCCAGAAAGGCTATGTTAATCAGTTTGATGAAAATAGTTCAGATTGTATATGAAACCAGCACATGGTACCCCTTGATTGCACTATTGTACACAGCTATGATTTAATAATAAAGACAAGAAAAAAAAAAGAAAGTAGATTGTAGCATTTATAAGGTTTCTCTAAATTTTGCTTTTTTAGCACTGACATCTATTATCTCTAAAAACTTCTTAGTAGCTGGACCCTCTTCCAGCAAAGACCCACTTAAGTTATGCCCCTCTCTAATTATCTTTGCACTGGGGCCTGGCACATCATTTAGAAAATCATCCCTGCTCTTAGCACAAATAAATACAAGACTGCAGCTATAGGTACTGTCTGCTCAAAGCCAGCTTCCTGCAGCTGCTGTGTTGTCAACCTGCCCATCCTGGGATCACATCTAGCTGCTGCTGCACCCCCAACTCAGCAGCAGCATGCAGCCAGAGAGAACACGTTCTCAGATGCTCTGCTGCCTGACTACAGTGACTCTGCCTCAAGGGGCTGCACCTGGATTTGCCACAGCCTTACCCCACCCCACAAGCTAACCTAATGATCAAGTTATAGCTACCCCAAGCATCACTGCCACCAATAATCAGGTTTTCAGCTACAACCTTCCCCTTTTGTTGATGCCCCGGGCATTTGGCCAGGAGTTCTCAAGTGAACTAACTCAGTGCCACAGAGCATCTCACTGCCTTATATTACTCTTTCTCTAGGTTTTGGAAGAAGACAGCTCCTAGCACACTAATCCCTCATTGACCACATTTCCTAATTTGAGACTGGGGTGAGTCACCCGACAGCCAGACTAAATGCATGCTTAGGACCACAGCACGGTGGGTGGCTTTGAAAAGTGCCTCTAAAATTTTACAATGAAAACAACAACAAAATTCTAGAGAGAAGCTACTTTAATTTTGGCATACATGCAGGTTTTGTTGTTATATCAAAAAGTAAGTCTTCTATTTTGTATTTCATAGGAGTGGCCTCTGAAGTCTTAATCAGGCTCTGCTTTAGGCAAATCATTTATCCTGAGACCTCTTTACTCCCCACCTCCAGGGATGTTGATTGCATCACCTAAGTGCCTGACCACGCCTACCATGTAAGAGGTGCTAGATAATTGCCACTCCATTCTCTTCTTCCTCTATTTCCCTTGGTTTTTCTCCACAAACCCCAAACACACAAACCAAAACAAACATGTATATCTGTTGTTTTAGATTCTAGCTCAGCTAAATAACCTTTATTAAAGAGAATGTGAAAACTGGGATTTCTGATTCTCTCTCTTGGCTGTGCTATTAAAAACACTTCCCAGTGTTTCCCCACTGCCTCTTCCATCAACCATATGATGGAGATAAGCATTGCTCTTCCTCAAAACTCACTTCTTCCCTGCACCATCACTCTCCCACACTCTGCTGTTCCAGAATTCCAGGCAGAAAACCACCTATAAGTGCCAGCTAGCCTAGTAGGGAGGCCTCATTGTCCAATTACTTTGGTGCCAAAACTCCAGGGCAGCATAGAAAGCCAGTTGCTGACCTGTCTGGGAATCAATGGGAATCTTTGAGAGGAAAAGAACTACCAGGTCAGAAGGCTAAGTCAGAACATTTGGCTGACTGGAAGCAAACAGAGAGTGCTGTCCCCTGTCACACTCAGTAGGATTGTGGCCTGGCAGGTTCCAACCCAGCAAACCATGGGGCATGGAAGGAGGACAGCTGAAGATAATCAGAGAGTTGACAAAGAAGTGCCCTCTAGAGAGGCCTAGATGGCTGCTCTCCAAGCTCCTCCTACTCCCCTGCTCCAGCTCAGGATGCCTAAAGCCACATGCCTGTCTGAGCATCTGTTTCCACAACATGCATGTCAAGTAGGCTGTTTACATGGGCCACTCCTGTGAGTGCTGCTTGGCCTCTGCAATCAGGATGAGTCTGCCCGATAAAAACATGATTGGCTTCCCACATGACAGCAAAGTCCAGGCCACCTCACTGAGCGCAAGGTCAGAGGGCAATTTCTACCGAACATTCATTAATTTGCAAAATTGCCATTTCTCTATTCTGGGTGAACCTGTCATAGGAGAGATGATTAGACCAAGTGACCCGGACACTGTCCAAGAGTCTGTAAGTCACCTTCCAGTTCTAAATTTTAATTGATTTCTGAATTTATTTTAGGAAATGTCACTTTTTTCCTCATTATTTCCTCTCCTATGACAGTTTCACCTAGAATTTTAAAACTGGCCTAAAGAGAACACAAGAGAGAAGAAATTATTTCCATTTGTTAAAACATAAAACAAAAGTGTATTTGCTTATTATTTTCTTAATTACTATTTCTAATCATATAGCAGTTCAGATGTTCAGAAAATAAAAATCCTTTCACTAGAACAGTGAAAAGTGCTGAATAAAAATGTTAATGATAAACATTACAGACCAGCAATTGGCTTAGCTGGTCTGAAAATAAGAGAGATTTTAGGAGTGGAAAAAAAACCCACAGGAAAGCAAAAATTTAACAGTATAGATGAGGCTAGAGTTGAAGTTTCTACTGAAAGTACCTGCCAATCCTTGGAACTAGGAGCCCAGAAAGGATGGAGGTGAGATTAGAGGCCTCCACACCTCCCCACTGCCCTCATAAATCTGTGCCCAAAGAAGTTGAAACCTGAGGGCAGCACCTGTGGCTCAAAGGAGTAGGGCACCAGCCCCATATGCCGGAGGGGGCAGGTTCATACCCAGCCCCAGCCAAAAACTGAAAAAAAAAAAAAATGGAGAAGAAGAAGAAATTGAAACCTGAGTGAATGAACTAAAAAAGAATTGTCCCCTACCCTGGGAATCCATAACACAGGCACTCTCATGTATATGGGCCTAGAACTTACACTACCACTGTATGACAAGTAAAACCTCAAGACACATATTAAAAAGAGGTCCTATAGCCGGGCGTTGTGGTGGGTGCCTGTAGTCCCAGCTACTCGGGAGGCTGAGGCAAGAGAATCGCCTAAGCCCAAGAGCTGGAGGTTGCTGTGAGCTGTGACATCATGGCACTCTACCAAGGACAACAAAGTGAGACTGTCTCTTAAAAAAAAAAAAAAAAA
>CAUYRH010159112.1:0-11225 GCA_963574655.1 Perodicticus potto | reverse complement strand
CCTCTGCTGTTGCCCTTGTCTGAACCACTGCCATTACATACCTGAGTAATTAAAAATATTTCTCTCTTAAGAAAAAAACAAGTGATCCCATTTCATCGTGGGCAAAAGACATGAACAGAAGCTTCTCTGAAGAAGACAGGTGCGTGATTTACAGACACATGAAAAAAATGCTCGTCATCTTTAATCATCAGAGAAATGCAAACCAAAACTACTCTGAGATACCATCTAATTCCAGTAAGAGTAGCCCACATCACAAAATCCCAAAACTACAGATGTTGGCATGGATATGAAGAAAAGGGAACACTTCTGCATTGCTGGTGGGAATGCAAACTAATACATTCCTTTTGGAAAGAAGTTTGGAGAACACTCAAGGATCTAAAGATAGATCTACCATTTGATCCTGCAATTCCTCTTCTAGGTGTAATCCAAAGGACCAAAAATCACTTGACAATAAAGATATTTGCACCAGATTGTTCATTGCAGCTCAATTCATAATTACCAAGTCATGGAAGAAGCCTAAGTGCCCATTGACCCATGAATGGATTAATAAATTGTGGTATATGTATACCATGGAATACTATGCAGCATTAAAAAAAGATGGAGACTTTACCTATTTTGTGTTTACATGTATGAAGCTGGAAAATATTCTTCTTAGTAAAGTATCTCAGGAATGGAAAAAAATATCCAATGTACTCAGTACTACTGTGAAACCAATTTATAATCACTCACACTTGCATATGAAAAATGAAACACTACTATAGCCTAGGATGAAGAAGGGAAGGGGAGGGAGAGAGGAAGGAAGGGGGGTGGGTTGATAGAGGGAGGGTTAGTAGGGGGACCACACCTATGGAGCATATTGCAAGTACAAGTTGGATCTATCGGGTGTAGAACATAAATGTCTTAATGCTGTCATTGGGTAAATGAGGTGAAAGCTACATTGATTAGTAGCATGTAAACACTCCAATTTGTACAAATAATCAACACAATGAATCCCATAATGGCATAAACGTACGTATGATCTATGTACAAATGACTTAATAAAAAATAAATAAATAAATAATACTTCTCCCCTTGCCCACCACACAGATGAGCCTCTCAAATAGCTGATCAGATCAGGCCATTTCACTCCTCTGCTTAGAACCTCTGAGGCTCCCATCTCCCTTCGGGCAAAATCCAAGTTCTAACAGCTTACAAGGCCTGAGAGCATCTGCCCTTCATCATTCATTTCTCACCTCTCACTGCCTCCCACTCCCCCACATTCTCTTCATCCCTGGAACACTGGCCTCCCTGACACCAGCAGTTCCCTGCACAGGGGCCCCTCCTTGGTAGTCCTCTCCTTCTGGAAGCCTCTTCTCCTATGTAGCCCATGGCTCACTGCCTGCTCTCTTTCAGGTCTCTGCTCAAATGTTACCTCTTAGTGAAACTTTTCCCATCTATCCTATGGAGTAATGCAAACCACCTCCACCCCTGGCACCTTGGACTCTCTTTACCCAATTTGACTTTTCATTTCCTTAGTCGATGTCATCACCTTCTAACATATTCCATCATTTACATGCTCATTATAGCAATGTTTACTGTCCAACCTCCTCTTGATAATGAGGATCAACTCCATGGGGGCAGACATCTTGTCTGCTTTGTTACTTTTATGCAAAACACCTAAAGCAGTGCTTAGCACATACTTGGTGCTCAATAAATATTTTTCAATAAACATTCTTGGATGTGTATTGATCATTTACATTTTTGTGTTGTATTACCTAGCTCAGTATTGGTTGTATCCATCCGAATACCTTTTATATCCATAGTATTTTACTCAATCATTCAAGAAAGATAAAAAAATTTTTAAGGAAAGAAAAAAATTAAAGTTTTAGCACTGTGTGCCAAATGCAGAAGCACTATTTTGACTTCCAGTTGATTGTGGTGGATGCGGGAAGATGGCAGCAGACAAGACACATCAGCAGAAGACACTGTGGAAAGTGGCCGAACAGGGACCACCACATTGGCAGACCAGACAAGGATGAACGATGACCCTGTGAAGGGAGGAAAACCAGAGAGAAAGCCAGTTTCTGCCAAACCCGGAACTGTATGAATAAAGACTCTGAAGGTGAGAGGGCAGGTGGGGCTAAAAGCAGAACAGGCTGAAGAGCAGCCCAAGAGACTGAGACACCCACACTCCTTCCCAGCCTACACAAACAAGCCACTCACCTGGCCCAGTGGTTTGAGTCAACCAATGTGGTGTGACTACATTGGAAAGATGTTATTGAGAAGTGTCTGTATGATGGAAGAGGACAATAAGAGAGACAAATCTTATCCCATGCCTGGAACTCAGTAAAAAAGAAAAAAACCAAAAACCTGAAAAATCAAAAGCTAATAGTATAAGGATGGTGGAAACTGCCAAAATTATTGAAAGTGTTCACCTCTGGGAAGTGCGAATTGTGACTGAGGAGAATGGGACAGGAGCCCACTGTTTTTCATTATAAGCTTTATAGAAGTATTTGTCTCTTTAAACTATGTTCATGCATTACTTCTACAAAAATAAAAATCGAATTTCTGGCTGCTGTGTAGAGAGTAGATTGGAGGCGGGCAGAAATAGCACCAGGGAAAAGTGGTCCAGGGGAGAGCCGATGAGGGCCAGGGCTGCGTGGTGGGAGTGGCAGTGGACGGGACAGGATGCATTTGCAACATTTGGAGATGAAGTCAACATGGCAGGTGGAATATAGGCAGTGGACAAATGAAAGGAATCCAATATAACTTCTAAGCATTAGGCAGAAGCAACAAGCTACGGGCAGAGCGGGGACTAGGGTGACACAAGCCAGGCACCAAGGGCACACACTTTAAGGACGCTGTCATTCTCACAACATGCA
This sequence comes from Perodicticus potto, assembly GCA_963574655.1. Taxonomy (NCBI): domain Eukaryota; kingdom Metazoa; phylum Chordata; class Mammalia; order Primates; family Lorisidae; genus Perodicticus; species Perodicticus potto. The sequence goes on along the minus strand of CAUYRH010159112.1, from coordinate 8,364 downwards.
GATGCAGAGGGGACCCTGGAAGTGGGTGCCCTCGGCATGTCGTGGCCTTACCCTGGTCCATCCTGGACTCAGTGGGTTCCAGTGCTGTTTACCGAGATGGAGAAATTAGCAGCAAAGCGTTAGGGTCAAAAAGGAGGACAAAGAAGAAAAAAATTTTCATTTTCACACGTGTGTCATGATCAAGTCATCTTTTAGTGATCCATGTGACTTTTGCCAATCATTACGAGTCTGCAGCTCAGGGGAACAGTCATGGTTGGGCATAGGAATTTGTTTGTCTCAAGCAGAGAGACGATGCTTGCAGTCATGGATGGAGATGGAACAACCTGAGAGAGTGATCTTGTCCAGTAAAGCGGGGGTCAAGTCAGAGACGTTCCAACATTCAGCAATGAGGACGACTGCGAGGAGACAGAGGAGCAGCCGGAGAGTGTTATGGAAGCCACGAAGAAAGTGTCTGCTGAGGGCCGCCTTGTCCTGAGTGCTTCAGCCTCCCGCTCCCGACAGAAACCGTGCTGTGAGTAGGAGCACAGTGCTTCAGGCCTCTGGCCCAAGGCCAGCCCCTGTGAGTCTGCATGGGCTTTATGACCAGCTCTCACCTCCTGCCATGGCATCGGCCACCAGTTCTTGCCCCCTCCCAACTTCCAGGGTACTGTCTGCCCCACAATAGCTCCCCTGTCCCAGGACATCCAAATCAAGCTTAGAAACTCCAATTAGACCCTGCTGCTTTCTAAGGATTAGGCTTTAGTCAGTAATCCATTCAATGCTTATTTCTTAGAACCTAAGGTTTAGGTTACAGTGGATACAGGGGTCTCTAGGACAGAGGTCCAAAGGGTCCCATGCTCCACTGAGGCACTTACTGTTCTGGTCCTTCAGATAAAATACTCTACCTGCCTGAGTCTGAATTCAGGCCCAGCCCATCAGCCAGAGCCCTAGGCAAGCCCACTGAGCCTCTGTGGGTGGTGTGGGGCCTGATTATTTCCTCTCCCATGAGGTGCAGCCATGTTGGAGCACAGCACCATCCACTTTGGAGAAGGTCTGCCTAGGATGGGCCAGAGAGGAACTAGCTGGCGATGTGCCCATCAGCTCAGAACCTAGTACAGTGCTTCGCACGTAGTGCCGATGGAATGATGGATGGATAAATAAAGTGCTCACCCTGTGCTAAAATACAAATGACCTTTGGCAGCAAGGAAAAAGAAGACGTTAATAAAAAAAATCTCTTCACAGGAGACGCTGATGGAGGTTGCCTGGGGGAGAGAGGAGCACCATCAAACCACTTGGAGAAAAGGTGTGGGTAGGGCAGCCCAGAGATCTGCTTCTCTCAGGCTGGCTGAGCCTAGGCTGAGGGCACACACCTGCTCCCGGCTCCAGTTTCAACGTAATGCTGGCTTTGCAAGGGCTCCACCCCAGAGTTAGCTCAGCACCCCATTCTTCAGAGTGTGTGGCATTAGCAGCAATTTGGGGACAACTCTCATCAATCCTCACCTGATAGGCAGCAGCTACAAACTTCCAGCAAAAGATTGCACTCTTGGTGCCCCCAGAGCCCATCTCTATGGAAACCAGCCCTAGAGGCAGAGGATGGGGAGGGTACCACCTCTGTACATGAATGTCAGCCTCCGCTTTTGCTTAAATCCCACCCCCTTCACTTGGAAGCCAGAGAAGCTAGCAGATGAAAGGTACCCATCTACTGGTGGTCTCTGACTCAAGTGAGGGGCTGCTCAGTGCTTACTTCTCCCAGCTCTGCAGAACTTTCCAGAGTCGCTGTCTAGGCACCTAATTTGGGTATCTAAACTAAGCCCAGAGCTGATTTCCACTCAGTCTAGCAACTTTGGAAATCTCTCCACATGACTGCATAGATATACCAGCTTGCTGGTTTAAAAAAAAAAAACCCTGCTCAGAGCTGCTGCAGTTGGAAAGTGCTCCATCCGTGCTGTGCCAGGGGGCATCAGGCTGGCAGGGCATCTGCCCATGTACCAACCACTCCAGCACACACCCTGTGCAGGATGACAAGCCCATGCAGCCAGCCGTCCATGTGTGGACAGCCTGCACATTCATGCTGTACACACCGACACCCCTGTCGAAATATAGGGATGTGTGCTGCCGCGGCCAACCCACATTCTGCTCCATGGCCCCACCTGCCATGTAGCCGCAGGCCTACTCATAGTCCCATCAGGTTCATCCCCGTTGTTTCATCTCTGCTGAATAGTTTATTGTAGGTTTCTCTTATCATTTTACGAAAATGACTGAGAAATGAGAAGAAAAATCAAAGTGCTAATATTGATAAGAACAGGTCTCAGAAGCTGGACGTGGTTGACCAGACATGGAAATCTGTAGGCATTCCCAGAAGAGGCAAGTCTGTGGCTTCAAGTTGAGGTTCATTAGACTTAGCCCCACCAGCCGTGTGCCTGCCTGTGTGTATGTGTGATTGTGAGGGAAAAGAATGGATTAAAGAGCACACATGCCCCAAAAGACACTTTGATCAAAGATCATGTCTGATGGGAAAGTCCTATGACGTTTAGCCCTATGACGTTCGTCTCTCCCAACTCCTTGTCTAACATAGGATTCCATCTACAACCTGCACACACTCCACCAACATGCATGTTTTCAAAAAGGCACATGCCTAAAACCATGCCAAGGGGGCTGCCTCTGCTTCAGAGGGTAGTGTACACCTCGCCCCCAAAATAGCCCAACAAGCTTCATCCTGTGGTGTCGTGGCAAACCCCAACACCAACCTTACCTTTAGAAAAAAATTCTCCTTTATGTTAAGCCGACATCCTACGACCTCTTCACATCTCTCCAGGGTGCTGGGTTCCCTGTACGGAAGCATGTGTAAGAAATCCACGCCATCTCTCACAGGAGAGCCCTTCAGACATTTGAAGACAGCTGCTGTGCTCACACCACTTCCTTTTCAAAGTGAAAGAGTTTCCACTCTCTCAATAATTCCTCAAGGGTGCTGGTATCCAGATCAAACCAATCCTCACCCCCAGACAGGTTCCCTCATGTCAAAACCCCTTGGAAACGGGCTGGTGCTTTAGTCACCTATATCAAAGAGTTTAACAAGGATCCTAGCCTTTACTGCCATAATCTGACTTCCAGAAAGTCATCCTAAGGAAATGGTCTTACACACACACACCTGCACGTGCGCGCACACACACATTTCGCTCTTAAAATTCTTCCCTTAATTATTAGCCTTTACTGTGAAAGAAACACACAATAATGGGAAAGTAGACAAATAAAGTATATTACATCCACACAGTGATGGAGTCCTATACAATCACAACACACTGTCTTTTTGATGAATCAGGAAAAAGCATTAAAGGTTCCTGGATGCTCATTATTGCACCCACGCATACCCTCATCACTCACACATACACATGCACACAGGTGTAGGCACAGATGCACACGTAAAACAGGAAGGAAGCGTCCTGAAATGTGAACAGAGGGAGCGTGCACTTTGGTGGTATTATGGGTGATGATTCCTTTACATTTTCTCTGCATTTCTTGAATACTCTATAATGAGCATATACCACTTCTAATTCACAAAAAGAAAAGTCATTGTTTAAAAACATGATGTCTAGATCTGAACACAGGCTGCCTCAAGTAGTCTGACCGGCTCCGGGTACTGGTCCCGAAGCCAGCAGGCACTGTTGACTCCCACTGCATCTCCGCCTCCCAAAGCCCTGCCCCGGCGCTCCCTGCTGGTGACACTGCATGAGTGAAGACTTTCACCACAATGCAGGGTTTGTCCCAGACTGAGAATGTACAAGCAGCACAGGATGATGGTGGTCATTTGGGGCATGTCACCTTAGGGAGTGAATGAAATACTGCCCACAACAACAGGCCTGCCTCTCACATATTCTCCTTCCAACCAGATACTGGCATTTTTATAACATTAAAGGGGCCAGGTACGCAAAGTTCAGCTACGTGATGGACTCCCCTGAGTCTGTAAATAGCCCAGCCGAGTGGCTGTCTCACTAGACAGACAAGGTGGAAAGCAATGCTCAGAGAGCCCAGGAGGAGATAATTTGCATGATTTCCTTAGGGATGCAGAATAGTAAGCCCCAGGACTTACTATTCTGCATCTCTAAGGAAATTATGCAAAGCTGCTAAGTCCCAGCTTCCACCGTGTAAAATGGAGATTCTGCTAGAACCATGTCCCCAGGTTGTTGCAAGGATACACTGAGTCTGTCCAGGTGAGCCCTGAGGTTCACAAGATGCAGGCAGACCTGGAGGAGACTCTGCGCTCAGTCATCGCGCCTGCCGCCCTCTTTCTTTCTGTGTCCTGTAATCTGTTTGCCAGGTATGGCGGAGCTTCAAAAGTTGGTGCACCTGTCCTGTCTTTATGCTTTGCCCTTGTCCAGAACCCTTTGTTTCTCCTCAGGGACTCCCACAGGGCCCTACCCCTGTGCCTCTGCTGTGCAGCGCCTCATACCCAAATTCACCACCACAGCTGGTGCATGTGGCACAGCCTGTTCACGAAACCCCAATGGGCCACCACATCTGCCTGTGAGTCAAGTCCAAGGGGGCAAGAAAGGTCACCTCCACGTGTGGGCAGGCCCTCTCCCTGCAAACTCGTGTCTCAATAAATGATGAGTGTCGCCTCCCCTCACTTAAGATGCCAGGCAATGTATGCTCAGATCCTTCCAATTAGGGCTGTTTCCACAGCCTTTGGCTTCTGTGGGGAACATTAGGTTTCGAGGGAAATGGGATTTCTCCTTCAATATTCTTCTTAGATGACAGGTCTGTGGTTGGAATCAGGGCATGAAAAATCACGTCCCAGTGGTTATTTCCATTAGTGGCTTTTGACTTTGCAGAGACACCCGGAGCACGGAGCTCTCTGGCTTCTCCCTCCTCCCACTCCCCATAGCTCAGGAAAGTCCTGACCAGCTGACCTGCAGTTTTTTGGTATTTCAGAGCCCTGGGATATCTGGTCAGGAGTTTGGTTAGCTCATCTTTGCGAGAGCCTGCCCCATGGCCCCTCCTCACTGCCCAGCTCTCATCCAGCCATCTTCCACTCCACAATGCTACAGGACCCCTGACGTGTACACACAAACACACCTGCCCACCTCCATGAACACCCACGCAGAGAATGCTTGGTTCTTGGAAACTTGAGAAGTGCTCATTTGTCATACGTAATGAGAAAGAAAATAACGTTTATTGTCTAGGCTGCAGGGTGCCAGAACCCAATGGACCCTCACTGAAAGAAATGGAGAGGGGTTCTTGATGATCGAGGAAGAGAAGAATGAGACCACACTTACAAATGAGTCCTTGAGGCGGTGCCTATGGCTCAGTGAGTAGGACGCCGGCCCCATATACTGAGGGTGGCAGGTTCAAACCTGGCCCCAGCCAAACTGCAACAAAAAATACCCGGGTGTTGTTGAGGGCACCTGTAGTCCCAGGTACTTGGGAGGCGGAGGCAAGAGAATCACCTAAGCCAGGAGTTGGAGGTTGCTGTGAGCTTGGTGATGCCACACACTCTACTGAGGGCGATAAAGTGAAACTCTGTCTCTACAAAAAAAAAAAAAGAAAAAATGAGTGAGTCCTTGAAGAAGGTTCCACAAGAAAAAGCACAGCCGTCATAGCTGGTTTGTGAGTCTGTCCCTTGCCCTGGCCTGGCGCCCTGGAGGATGGCCACATATCTGTGTGTCCCTCATACCCAGCACAGATTGAGGTGCAGACAAGCACTCAGGAAATGTTTGTCGAAGGTGCAATGAAGGAAGAAACAAGAGGAGAGGGCAGATGGCTTCTGCTCAGAGACTGTTTTACTTGACTTGGGGCAGAGTTTGGGAAGGACAGTGAGTTCACTGGTTTGGATGTAAACTTGAAGGAGATTTCTTCAAGAGCCAGATAAGAACCCTGGAGGACAGCTGGGAAGGAGGGCGCCTGACCACAAGCCTGTCCTGGAACAGAGCAGCTGGCACACAGGAGCAGCACCGCAGAGTGACTCCTGCCTATCTGCAGAGCTGACATCAGCACGGAACCACCTTACCTCCAGCAAACTCAGGAGGACATTGAGATGGCCATGCCCGGGAATCTGGAGGCTGGAGAATTTACTTTCTGGAGTGGGAACAGAGGACAGAGGGCTGATGGAGAAGGTTAGCACGGGGCCTGGGCCAAGAGTGCTGCCCACGTGCCTGCGGGTGACTGCCAACATTCCTGCAAGAAGCCATTGCCTGAGCTCAGGACATGAGCAGTGAGCAGCAATCCCTGGGGATCGCTTCTGACCCACTGGAGGTCATGGACTCTGAACAAAAAGGCCCCCTGGAAACCAAGCTGGGTGTCCATGCAAGTGAGGCAAAAACTCCTGCAGTGCGCAGCTGGACCATGGCCCTCTCAGAGGCCCTTGCTCTCAGTTCCTCTAGCTCTTTCTCTGAGGATTCTAAAAGTCTGGTGACTATGGGTAGAAATTGGGAACCTCTGAATGCAGCCCTGACACAAAGCAATGTTTCTCTACAGAGGCTCCTGCATACTGGGAATGTCTGAGCTCCAAGTGCCATGACTGAACTCGTATTTTTCTGCTCCCTGCCCTTTTATATAAAGAATTGTTCTATGCAATGAAGAAAATAAAACCATCTTACATTAATTAATAATTATGTTTGGTAACAGAAATCTGAAAACTGGTAAAAAAAAAAAAACAATAAGTTTTTTTTAATTTTTATTTTGCTTATAGAAAATATCTGGAAATATTACCTTAAGACTTGTTGGGCAGCTCCACAAAACCATTAGGGACCCTGTCTCCTTCTGGCTCTTGGCCTTGCTGTCCTCCCTCTGGGTCCAGCCCTGGCCCTCGAGTTTGCAAGATGACTTTGGAACTCCAGCCACCCCAGATGAGTTGCAGACAGGCAGATGGAAAAGGAGAACAGGCAAAATGTGTGCTATGAATCCACTGTTTGAAATGAACTTTCTAGAAGCCCCACTCAACAACTTTATTGAGCATTTCATTGTCCAACTATGTCACGTGACCTTCCATCAGCAAGGGATGCTTGGAAATATATTTTTTCCTAGATACCGTCCCAATAAAATGGGGTTTCTGTTTAAAAGGAGGAAGAGGGAAATAGATAGAGGGTGCGCAACTGGCAGTCTGTACCAGGCACTTGTGTAAGGGTCTAGGAAATGGATTAGAGACAGGAAGAGGAGAAAGAATGAGATGGAGAACAAGAGAGAGAAAGAGAGCTGGGATGCCCAGGCTATCCCAAATGAAAGCCTGTGCACATGCAAGTGTCAGGGTGACCAACTATCACAGTGAGCTGGGGATGTAGGACTATCAGTGTTAGAAACAGGACAGGCCCAGGAAAACAGTGACAGCTGGTCCCCCACACATGCATATGTATGTGTGGAGAGAGTGTCATTAGACTAGATGTCCTGAACCAGTGCCGTCCAAGGACCCCTGAAGGCCCACATGACCCTTTTAGGGGTCTGTGTGGTCAGACGAGTTTTCTCCTAAACTAAAGTATCATTTGCCTAGTTCATTCCATTTCCTCTCATGAGTATACAAAATTCTCCAGAGGTTATATGAGGTGTAGAGATTGCAACTGATTGAATGCAAAAACAGATAATGAATCCAGCTGCCTTGGATTCTGTTAGAAAAAGGAAAGAGAGACACCATATATCAAAGAGATTTCTAATAAATGTGAAAGAATGCTATTCTTTTGTTTTGGAAAATAGTTATTTTCATTTAAAATGTGTTATGTTTTAGCAGTGTTGGATAGATCCTCCAATAAGAAACTAAGTAAAGAAATTTTAGATTTAAACTTAACCATTCAACATCTGGATTTAACAGACATCTACAGAACATTTCATCCTAATAAAATTGAATACACATTCTGCTCATCAGCCCATGGAGCATACTCCAAAATTGATCACATCTTAGGTCACAAGTCTAACCTCAGCAATTTAAAAGAATATAAATTATTCCTTGCATCTTCTTGGACCACCATGGAATGAAAGTGGAACTCAACAATAACAGGAATCTGCATACTCATACAAAAACATGGAAGCTAAATAACTTTATGCTGAAGGATATAGGGCTCATAGACAAGATTAAGAAGGAAATTACCAAATTTTTGGAAGAAAATGACAATGAAGACACGAATTATGAGAAACTCTGGGATACTGCAAAGGCAGTCCTAAGAGGGAAATTTATAGCACTGCAAGCCTTCCTCAAGAAAAGAGAATGGGAGGAAGTTAGCAACTTAATGGGACATCTCAAGCAATTGGAGAAGGAAAAACATTCCAACCGAAAACCCAGCAGAAGACAAGAAATAACCAAAATTAGAGCAGAATTAAATGAAATTGAAAACAAAAGAAGTATAGAACAGATCAATAAATCAAAAAGTTGGTTTTTTGAAAAGGTCAATAAAATAGATGAAC
>CAUYRH010159111.1:0-22102 GCA_963574655.1 Perodicticus potto | reverse complement strand
TTTTTTTTTTTTTTTTTTGAGACAGAGCCTCAAGCTGTCACCCTGGGTAGAGTGCCATGGCATCACAGCTCACAGCAACCTCCAATTCCTGGGCTCAAGCGAGTCTTTTGCCTCTGCCTCCCAAGTAGCTGGGACTACAGGCGCCTGCCACAACGCCCGGCCATTTTTTGGTTGCAGCCGTCACTGTTGTTTGGCAGGCCGGGGCTGGATTCGAACCCACCAGCTCAGGTGTACGTGGCTGGCGCCTTAGCCCGTTGAGCCACAGACGCTGAGCCAGCGCGAGCTTTTTCACGAACCACAAGGACCATGTCTGTCTACCTCTGTGAGTGTGGCAAAATTGGCTTGAGCCAGGCAGGAGGGTCCTCTACCAGGTCCTGCCAGCTGGTAATATAAGGAACCTGATCAGGATGATCGGTACACGGCTGGTACACAATGTCCTTAATGTGGAAAATAATTGGGAAATGGAAAATCCCTTCCGTAGGCCAGCCCATATTAAAAGTGGGCCACTCGTTCCTACAGAAATTTACCTTTCTTGACATTGAGTCCCAAACTTTGTCCCTGGTCTTAAAGTCCTTAAAGTGTTCTAAAATAAAAGACAAAGGGGTTGTTCCTCTTGTTTGTGCCTGACCCGTTTTGTCCATCCGTATAGTCCAATACAAGACAAAAAACACAGTGTGCACATGACAAACAGTATCAGTCCTCTGGGTGACCGAAGGCAAAACCGAAACTAGGATGACAGCCTGTTGCCATTTCGCGGGAGTGACCCACTACGTCCACTCAAAGAAACCAGAGGGATCAAATCCCATTCAGAAGGGACTGGAACGTCTTCCAAATCCCCAGGCTGATGACCCTCCAGCATGTCTGCCTAGGCCTCCCTGGCACCACCAGACTCTGGGCCCTGTACCGAAAAGACACACAAAACAAACATTACAAGACTAAAAAACACACACAAAAACATTTAACACTTACCGACTCTTTGGGTCGGAGTCCTTGTGGGGGGTCTTGGGAATCCCAGACGAGCTCCCAAATATTGTACCCAGATCGGAAGTTCCCAAAGACTATCCAGGAGCCAATTCCAATGCAAAAGCAAAGAACCTTTATTCAAGCTCGAGCTTGGACCCTCAGATCTACCTGGCGCAGCAGGAGAGAGCTGAGAGCCCTACGTCTCTGAACACAAGGGGTTTTTATACTGTGTTTCCAACCGACCACCAATGGTCACAGTGAGAACTTTCCTGATTGGCTGATTCACAACCTATCATACTGATTGGCTCTTCCTAGGGGTGGGTAATTCAATGACGTCAGCTTGGCTCACTGGGCCTGCTCTCTCATTAGCAATATATTGAAGTATTCTCAGGCTAGGCTCATGCTTGTAATCCCAGCACTTTGAAAAGCTGAGGCAGAGCGCATAAATGTATCCATGATCTATGTGTATTTGACTTAATAAAAGGAAAAAAAAATGGTATCTAATTAAAAAAAAAAAAAAAAAGCTGGGGCAGGAGGATTGCTTGTGGCCAGGAGTTTGAGAACAGCCTTGTCAATATAAGGAGACCTCTATCATACACAAAAGTTTTTTAAATTAGTTGCGCATGTTGGCTGGCCTGCACCTGTAGTTCTACTTAGAGGGCTGAGGCAGGAGGATCACTTCAGTACAGGAATTCAAGGTTACAGTGAGCTATGATCACACCACTGCACTTCAGCCTGGGTGACTGAGCAAAACCCTATCTCTCAAAAAAAAAAGAAAAAAATCCCAAACCCCCAAGGACTCTCACTTAAAATTGATAACCCCAAGAAGTAGTTACATTTTCATCCCATGGATTTACATACCCCTATGACATGGCTTATATTGTGCTTAACTATTTATTCTTTCATCATTTCTTTCTTTCTTTCTTTTTTTTTTTTTTTTGAGACCAAATGTCTCTCTGTGCCTGGGTAGAGTGTTCACAGAAACCTCAAACTCTTGGGCTCAAGCAGTCCTCTTTTCCCAGCCTCCCAAGTAGCTGGGACTACAGGCCCCTGCCCCTTATTTCCTTTTTTGTTTTTTGATCCTGTGTCAGATGTTTTTGTCAGGACATAGGAGATGCCAACAATTTCTGATACTTTATATGTTTTTAATAAATAGCAAACTGTTTTATATACTTCTAAGGAGCTGTCGTTTCATAGAAATAACTTTATAAGAGGATTTAACGGTTCCTAGCGGCCCTGGCAGCAGGTTCCAGTGTCAGGACCGTTAATGATGGCTTGGGCCGGTTCCCCCGCTTTGTCAGCAGGTACCCCGGTGGCGGGACCCACAGACCACAACCTCTTCACTGAAGGACTCCTGGAGTTCCTGCTACCGGCTGTGCAGCAGCTCTACTCTCACGTCCACGCCGTCAGAGCCAGGTTGAGCTCTGGGAGCAAATCGACAACCTAGCCACAGAACTGTGCCGTATCACTGAGGATCAGAAAGTGGCCCTGCATCTTGACCCCTATGTTGAAAAGCTTCTTAATGTCTGACAAAGTGTTGTCCTGGTCAACAACATTCTACAGAATGCTCAGGAATGGCTGAGACAGGCTAAACTACAGTGTTGCCAAGGAAACAGCCCGCAGGAGGGCAATGCTGGATTCAGGAGTTTACCCCCCTGGTTCCCCAAGTAAATAACAGAAAATGAGTCCATGGCCTCAGAATAGCACAAGAACTATTCTCCAGCTGACCTGCTTCAACACACATGCAAAACTTCTAGGAGGTAATCCCTGTGGACCTTGCAACATTACAAAGACAGCCCTGTGGTTTGTTTGGAAAAAAAAAAGATGATGTAACTTTTAAAATGTCTTTTATATTTAAGATTTTTGATTATCAATCTTGCTGTAGGTTGGATGTTTGTTCCCTCAAGCCTCCTGTTGTAGTTTGAGGACTGATGGAGATATTTAGGTCATGGGAGTGGATCACTCATGAATGGCTTGTAATGTCCTCACTGTCTTGAGTGAGTTCTTATTGTTAGTTCCTGAAAGAGCTGGCTGTTAAAGCCTGGCGCCCCCCTCCCCTGTCTCTTACCTCCTCTCTTCCTGTGTGGTCTCTGCATGCCAGCCCCCCTGTGCCAGCTGCCTTGAATGGAAGCAGCCTGAAACCCTCACCAGAAGCAGATGCTGGTGTCTTGTATAGCTTGCAGAACTGTGAGCCAAGTAAACTCTTATTTAAAATAAATTACCCAGCCTCAGATAATTCTTTATAGCAGAAAAAAATGATTAAGTAAAATTATTTCTGTGTATATAGCAGCATTATCTAATAGAGCTTTCTGTAATAATGGAAATGTTCTGTATCTGTGCTGTTTAATATGGTGACGCATATGTGACTACTGAGCACTTAAAATTATCTAGTGTTACACAAGAACTGACTTTTAAATCTTATTTTATTTTATTTAAATGCAAATAGCTAGATGTTGCTAGTGGCTACTTTGTTAGTGCAGCTCTGAAGGGCTAGGAAGATAAGCAGGGAAAGGGAAGTTAGAAATCTGGGTAGCACCCCCGAGTTTAAGGCCTAGGCAGATGAAACATTCAGAATTTGTTTAATGAAATAATTGAGCTTATTTTTGTTTTAATTTTAAAGACCTCAAGTTTTGTAAAGTATTCTAGATTTTAGGGGAGTGATTCGTAGTCTTTCGATTTTTGTTCCGTATTGATTTTTAAAAATTATTAATTTTTTAATAAAATGAAAGTTAGAATAGAATCTTCTGTATTGATCTAAAAATTTGCTTTCATTACTCTTACAAAAGCATACGCTGTGATGTAGATTATATATACTGTAGTTCATTTTATAATTTAAAGAATTATAAATTTAAAGCAGTTAAACAGTACTGCTTTGATATGCCTATGTACTATATTTGCTTATCATTTTCATTTCCACTGGAGACCTCCAAGATCTGAGAATCTGAAATTGTTTTCTCTGTGCCTGAAGTAATATCTTTTAGAAGGTTCTCTAGTGAAGATGTATTAGAAAGTGTTTTATTGTTGGAAAATGTCTTTAGTGTCATTTCTGAAGATGGTTTTCTGCCTGTATATTCTAGATTAGCAGTTCTGGCTCGGCGCTTGTGGCTCAAGTGGCTAAGGCGCCAGCCACATACACCTGAGCTGGCAGGTTTGAATCCAGCCCAGGCCGCCAAACAACAATGACGGCTGCAACCAAAAAATGGCCGGGCGTTGTGGCGGGCGCCTGTAGGCCCAGCTACTTGGGAGGTGGAGGCAGGAGACTCACTTGAGCCCAGGAATTGGAGGTTGCTGTGAGCTGTGATGCCACAGCAATCTATCGGGGTGACAGCTTGAGGCTCTGTCTCAAAAAATAAATAAATAGATTAGCAGTTCTTTTTTTCTTTGCTCATGATAGATCTTATTCTCTTCTGATTTTTATTGCTGTTGAAAAATCCACAGTTAGTGTAATTTTCATTTCTTTATAGACATGTAATCCATGTTCTTCTAGGATAGTTTTAGATTGGGAGGCTGAGGCAGGCGGATTGCCTGAGCTCGTGAGTTCGAGACCAGCCTGACCTAGAGCTTGACCCCATCTCTAAAAATAACTGGGCATTGTGGTTGGCACCTGTAGTCCCAGCTACTTGAAGACTGCGGCAAGAGGATCACTTGAGCCCAAGAGTCTGCGGTTGCTGTAAGCTGTAAGGCTGGGGCACTCTACCAAGGGTGACACAGTTGAAACACTGTCTTTAAAAAAAAAAAAAAGAAAAGGATAGTTTTAGAGTTTTTGTTGGTCATTGGTCTTCTGCACTTTAGTTTTTGTACATTGAGAAGTTGATTTCTTTTTATTTATCATACTTAGTATTCATTAGGCTTTGGAATCTGAAGGTTGGTGTCTTTAAGCAATTTTGGAGGCCTAGCTCCAAACAGGGTGACTCATGCCTATAATCCTAGCACTTTTGAGAGGCCGAAGCACCGAGAATGCCTTGAGCTCAGGAGTTCAAGATTAGTCTGAGCAAGAGCAATATCCCGTCTCTACTAAAAATAGAAAAATTATCCAGGCATGGTGGTGCTCACTTGTCATCCCAGCTACTTGGGAGGCAGAGACAGGAGGATCTCTTGAGCCCAGGAGGTAGAGGTTGCAGAGAATTATGGTGATGCCACTGCACACTAGCCCAGGATGACAAGAGCAAGACTGTGTCTCAAAAACAATTTTGGAGAATTTTTTGCTATTTTCTCAAATTTTATCTCCCATCTTTTCTATCTGGAGCTTGTGTTTGAAGAATATTAGATCTTACTATACCATCCAGTTTTCTCAACCTATCTTTTGTATTTTCCATCTGCATCATGTTCTGGATAATCAATGTCTTTTCCTGAAGTTAGTTAGTTCTCTGTTTAGTTTTGTTCTGTTAATACCAGTTTATTGAATTGAAAATTATGTTAATAATTATACCCACTTTTTGCCATTACTAAAATAGAATTAACCACTTAACCAATTTAAAGTTTATAGTTCAATAGCATTAAGTGCATTCATGTCATTGTCCAGCCGTCACATCATGGTCACTATTAGTCATCATCACACACTGAAATCTATACCCATTAAACAATAATTTCCTATTTACTCCTCTCCTCAGACCCTAGCAACCACTCTTTTACTTTCTACCTTTATGAATTTTACTATTTCTAGGTACCTCATATAAGTGGAATCATACAATAGCTGTGTCTTTTTGTATTTTATTTTACTGAGCATAATGTCTTCAGGGTTCATCTCTATTCACTGAGGCTTTTTAAAACAATATTTATTTATTTATTTATTTATTTATTTTTTAGAGACAGCCCTTCAAGTTGCCCAGGAGGAATGCAGTGGCTGTTTGCAAGTGCGTTCATAGCACACTACAGCTTTGAACTCCTGGGCTCAGGTGATCCTCCTGAATAGCTGGGATTCAGGCTTCTGCCATAATGGCCAGCTAGTTTTTCTATTTTTAGAAGATGTGGTGGTCTCTTCAGGCTGTGTAGAGGAATGGACACCATGCTTGCAAAAGACAGTTTGCTGATTCTTATCACATTAAAAGGAAACGCTGAGAACAGGACAGTCTCCTGGTAAGCCTAGAGATGTTTTGTGACTTGGGGGCAATCCCCCAAGTAACTCAGTGTTCCGGAATGAGATAAGGTCGGTCACTCACTAGTAAGCATGTGTTAAACATTGATGCTTAGTATTTCTTCATGAGGGTTGTGGGGAAAGAACACATGAGGAGAGCACATGGCGATCCTTATGCATGCAGCCCTCATATGTAATTACCTTAACTGTCCACACCTGTTGTGTATGTCAGTCACCTTAACTGTCCACATCTGTTGTGTATAACCTTAATAAACAGCCGTTGCAGAGGGGGCTCAGGGCTACCCTGCAACTAAGGTTAGCCCGCCTCCTGCAAGCTTGTACTTCTAATCCGTGTCACACCTGATTCTTTCCTAAGGCAACTGAGACCAAGGCCATAGGGGTTGGGACATCTGGTGCAGATGGGAGGATAATGCAGGATACAACAGGACACTGAGGATGTGGACCAAAGGGGACAAAGGAAGTAAGTGAAACCTTCGGTAGACAGCGGAAGGAGGTCCCAAAGGGAAACACCTCTCAGAGAAAGTGGGACCTTTGGCCATACTAGAAACAAAGGAACTCCACTCAGAATAAGTGGGGCCTTTGGTAAATAATAAGCAAAGATATTTAGAGAAAATAATGGGTAACTTACTGTTTGGGGAGTCATGAGAAATAGAAACTGAGGAAGAAGGGTATGTTGGAGCAGAATTTGAAAGTGAGGAGAATAGTGAGGTTCAATGGGAACCTAGACCTGAGGAGAACTGGGAACCAGAAGCCGTATGAAGGTTTTTCTGGCCCTTCCTTGGGGGAGAAAGTATATATTACAGACATGAATAAGCAAGAAAATATCCCAATGTCCATTATGGCAGCTTGGATTAAACAGTTGGAAGACCGGTTGAATAGTCTCATAGTTGGGAATATTAACATAAATCAGCCAACATTGCCCTCTGCGCCTCCCTATGTAGAGGAACATGACTTCTGTTATGAAGGCTGTATTAGAAGGGTGCAAGACTGGTGACTTTAATTGGGAGGACACTTTGTGGCTTTTTCTGGTCACAGTTACTGATATTCCTCCTAAACCACAGTACCCTCAAGGGGGCCAGTGTTTTGATCACCATATGATCACTTTTATGGTTCTGAAAGATTTAAAACAAGCTATAACACAGTATGGCATGCAGTCCCTGTTTTCTAGAGGTCTGTTACAGGGACTTGCACAAAAGCAGCGACTCATTCCTTATGACTGGGACATGATAGCCAGAACTGTTCTTGAGTCCGGACAGTATTTACAATTTAAAACTTGGTGGAAGGAGGAGGCTGACCTGATGGGTCGCCAAAACCAGAGGAAAGGAGTTCCTATAACATCAGAGCAGCTCACTGGGTATGGCTAGTGGCTGGGGATTCTGAGACAACTCCAGTATGATGATATAGCTATTGTACAGACAAGGCTGTGCTTTCTCCGGGCCTGGGAAAAGTTTCAGGCTCCTGGAGATATCCCGAAATCTTTCATTAAGATAATGCAATCAGGAAATGAACCTTACACTGACTTTTTAGCTATATTGAAAACTTCGGTCAATAAAGCCGTTGCTCAGCCAGAACTCAGAGACATGCTTTTTTAAACATTAGCATTTGAGAATGCTACCTCTGACTGTCAAAAGGCTTTACATCCTCTGAGAGCACAGAATGCTCCCTCAGAGGAATACATACGGGCATGTGCTGATGTAGGAATGGAACCCTACAAGGCTAATCTTGCTGCTGCTTTAAAAGAAGGGTTCAAACCGCACTGTATTAAATGTCATAATTGTGGAAAGTTAGGCCATATGAGGAGAGAGTGTTGGAAGGGGAAGATCAATGGGAGAATCAATGATCAAAAAACACAAAGTAAAGGGAAGCCCCCTGGGTTGTGCCCCAGGTGTAAGAAAGGGCTCCATTGGGCCAATGAGTGCCCACTATCAATTTAATAAGAATGGAACACATTTACAGCAGGGGAACTGTCAGTCGGGCCCAGCCCAGGGCCCGTAGGTAAAGAATATGGGTCTTGAGACCTACCCACTCACCAGCAACTTAAGCCCATCCAATCCCTTTTACATGCCACCCCGGGTAGTGCCACTTTAGATTTACCAGCATGTAATAATGTTCTTTTGCTTTCCAACATGGGAGTAAAGAAATTAAAAACAGGAATATGTGGTCCTATTCCCCTAGATACTGTTGAGTTATTGTTAGGAAAAAGTAGCTTAATATCTTATGGCGTGTTTGTCCACATGAATGTTATTGATAATGACTTTTTAGGGGAAATACAGATCACGATTTCAGTAAACCATCCAACTGAAATTTTAGCTGGACAAAAGATTGCTCAATTGCTACTCCTGTCCCACGTTAAATTACAAAGTACTGGTAAAAAAAACCCGCTGGTGGTCTAGGCAGTACAAACAATATTTTTGGGCAAACATCTGTTGATAAGAATAGGCCTCAACACTTATTTTGAAGGATAAATCCTTTACTGGCCCATTAGATACTGGAGGGGAGATGTTTTTAGTCATGGCTTTAAATCTGTGGCCCAAGGAGTGGCTAAAACAAATAGTCGATGTTACTTTTACAGGCATAGGAACTTTAAATTCAGTCTTTCAAAGTACATTACCTTTGCCTTGTTTGGGACCAGATAATCAAAATGCTCAAATTCAACCATACAGATCTGATATTGCTATTAACTTGTGGGGTCGAGATTTACTTCAGCAATGGAAAACTGTAATAACTATACCTTCCTCTCATACTAATTCCTTTGAAATTCAAATTTAGCATAGAGGCCACTGCCCCAAAATTTGCTCTCAAGCTATCTTGGAAGAGCAATAATCCAGTGTGGGTGGAGCAGTAGCCATTAACTGAAGAAAAACTGGATGCCTTACAATTTTTAATTCAGGAACAGTTAGAGCAAGGACATATTGAGCCCTCTACCAGCCCTTGGAATTCTCCTGTCTTCATTGTAAAAAAGAAATCAGGCAAATGGAGAATGCTTACTGATCTTCGCAAAGTTAATGAAACAATTCTTCTTATGGGTCCCCTGCAGCCAGGACTTCCTTTACCCTCCATGATCCCTTCCAATTGGTATTGATATGTCATTGACTTCAAAGATTGTTTTTTCAGTATATACTTGCATCCTGAAGACTGACTATGTTTTGCTTTTTCTTTGTCTTCCTGTAATCAACAAAGACCCTATCAGCGTTTTCAGTGGAGAGTTCTGCCACAAGGTATGTTAAATAGTCCTACTTTGTGTCAGCGTTTTGTTGATCAGCCATTACAACACATTAGGAAAAAATATCCCACAGCCTACATCATTCATTATATGGATGATATTTTATTTGCACGCCAAAGTTTAGCTGTTTTGCAAGACATATTTAAACAAGCTGTTCTTACCCTAAAATCTTACGGTCTTCAAATTGCTCCAGAAAAAATTCAAACTACATCCCCCTATAATTATTTGGGATACAAATTGACTCAAACGCAAATTCTCCCACAACACGTTACTCTTAGGTTAGATTCCTTATCTACCTTAAATGATTTCCAAAAACTGTTAGGTCATATTAATTGGTTACATCCAACTTTAAGAATACCAGCCTACGCCTTAACTAATCTTTTTAAAATCCTAGAAGGACCTTGCAACTAATTGAAAAAGAGTTTGCCTCAAAAGAATTAAATCCAGTTGACATTAGATTACCAGTTTGACTGATAATTATAGCCACTTCTCACTCTCCAACTGGAGTTATTTAGCAAGAGGACACCCTTTTAGAGCGGCTATTCCTTCCCAATAAAACTGTACAAAAATTACAACAATATTTAGACAAAATTTGTGAGTTAATTGCTAAAGGCTGAAACAGAATTCACCAACTTACAGGCTATGACCCTTGTTCTATCATTGTTCCTTTTACAGAAGAGCAAATTCAATTCAATTTTCAATTATCTTTACCTTGGCAAATCACTCTTGCGTCTTATGTAGGCTTAATTACCAAAGAATATCCTCATGATAAAAGATTTCAATTTCTAAAGCTTATGTCCTGGATCCTTCCTCATATTGTCAAAACCTCAACAATTACAGATGCTATCACTTTTTTTTTTTTTTTTTTTTTGAGACAGAGCCTCAAGCTGTCACCCGGGATAGAGTGCTATAGCATCACAGCTCACAGTAACCTCCAATTCCTGGGCTCAAGCGAGTCTCCTGCCTCTGGGTCCCAAGTAGCTGGGACTATAGGCACCCACCACAATGCCCGGCCATTTTTTGGTTGTAGCCGTCATTGTTGTTTGGTGGGCCCAGGCTGGATTTGAACCTGCCAGCTCAGGTGTATGTGGCTGGCGCCTTAGCCCATTGAGCCACAGCACCGAGCCCAGATGCTATCACTTTTTACACAGGTCCCAACAAGCATGGCAAGGCTGGATACACTGATGGTAATAACTCAAAAGTTGTTCAAAGTCCTTATAATTTTGTCCAAAAGAGAAATGTATGCTATTCTTATTCTACTCCAAGAATTTCATTGTCCTAAGAATGTGATGGACTCGCAATATACATGCTTTGCTGTTAACCACCTAGAAACAATAACTATTACTTCACTGATGAAATTTCTTCTCTTTTTTGATCTATCCAGAAACTCCTTAGACACCCAATTCATCCTATATATATTACTCATATTAGAGCACGCACTATTTTACCTGGTCCTGTGACTTCACTAAATTCACAAATAGATCAAGCCCTTGTTGGTACTATTCAACTCTTACAGTAGATGTTAAAGAAACATCTACTTTTCCTTCCTACACACATGCTAATATAAAGATGCTTCTTGAGAAATTTCATCTTACAAAAACTCAGTTATAGCAAATTATTTCTAGTTGTCCTTCTTGCTCTAAAATACATGTTCCCTCCTTTCACGAAGGTACCAACCCTAGAGGAGAAATGGCAAATGGATGTGACTATCGTCCCATCCTTTGGTAAATTAAAATATGTTCATCATTCCATAGGATACTCTTTCTCATTTTTATTGGGCAACAGCCTTACCTGGAGAAAGGGTTCACCATGTCATTCAACATTTATTAGAATGTTTTAATGTCATGTGACTTCCTAAGTCTTTTAAAACTGACAGTGCACCTTCTTATTCTGCTCAAAAATTAAATACCTTTCTGTATTTTTGGAATATTCAACTTTCTCATGGTATTCCCTGTAATTCTCAAGGCCAGGCTGTTATTGAATAACACCACAAAACTTTAAAAGATAATGTTATTTAAACCGAAAGGAGGAGATGGTACACTCCCATTGACTAACAGTCCTAGATATAGCCTTACTAGAGCTCTGTTCACCCTTAATTTTTTGAATCTCAACAATCATGGAAACACAGCTGCTGAACGTCACTGAACATCTCTTACCCATTCACCACCACCTCAAATACAGCAACCTATTTTCTATAAGAAACCCGATATGTCTGAATGGGAACTTGGTTATGTGTTACATCAGGGTCAAGGCTTTGCTCATATCATTACAGAAGAGCAAGAAAAGCAGTGGTTACCTGCCTGCTGGATTAAACTTTGATATGAGCAAAAGACCTCGCCAGCACTTTGATGAATCTGCCCTCACTGATGTCTTCAATAACATGACCATCAAGCGGATGAATAGACATCGTCCTTTCCCAAGAACCGCTAACTCCACTTTTCCTTCTTGGGGTCAAATCAAAAAGCTATCATCAGTGGCTGAAGATTTAGTGAAACATCAAGGTAAACCACTAACGGCAGACTTCTTGTTCCTGGCAGTGATTGCACTAGTATTAATAAAGGTAAATGCTGCTACAAAGAGTTTCACCTATTGAGCCTACCATTTCTATTTAAATCCTGGCAGTCGTTACTTTCAACCCATTCCCACTGCATGATTTTCTCTTACATGTAATAGTATTAAAAACAAACAAATAAAAACCATACTGCTCCTCCCAACTTCAACTTGGAAAGGGTATGACTCTACCCTTCCCCCACCTAATATTCCAATCTGCATTATGCCTGTTGCTATCCATTTATAATGGGTGCAATGGACAATGGGCAGAGGCAAGAAACCTCGGGTATTAGTTAATACTTCCTATGGAAGCATCATTGGAGACCCCACGGGTCAGCTCGAGACAGTTAGGTGGAGAAATGCATTGGTTTTTGTAAGAACAGCTACCATAGCCAATCATTCCCATATTGTTTGGCATGGAGGAGGCATGTCTCCCACTGTGCCTAGTGTGGTTGGAACAATATAACATCATTTTTGGATAGATTTACAACAGCATATACCTGAAACCTTTACTAATTAATTAATTGCAGGAACTGTTACAGGAACTGAAATTAAAAAGCATTTCCAATAGTGTTACTAATTTCTCTCTTTTTTCTTCTGTGAAGGCCCTCACTGGCACTAGTATAATTCTGTTAGTTACTATATGTGCCCCCTTGTTCTTTTGCCTAGCAAGAAGAGGAGCTGCTTGACAAGAAGAACTACTGAAAAGAACAACAGCTAATTTTTTCCTTATCCTACCCCAAAAATGTCTTAAACAAAAACGGGGGATATGGAGAGGAATGGACACCATGCTTGGAAAGGACAGTTACTGATTCTTATCACATTAAAAGGAAACGCTGAGAACAGGACAGTCTCTTGGCAAGCCTAGAGACGTTTTGTGACTTGGGGGCAATCCCCCAAGTAACTCAGTTTTCTGGAATGAGATAAGATTGGTCACTCATTAGTAAGCATGTGTTAAACATTGATGCTTAGTAGTTCTTCATGAGGGTTGTGGGGAAAGAACATATGAGGAGAGCAAGTGGCAATCCTTACACATGCCGCCCTCATCTGTAATTACCTTAACTCTCCACATCTGTTGTGGATGTCAATTACCTTAACTGTCTGCACCTATTGTGTATAACCTTAAACAGCCGTTGTGGAGGGGGCTCAGGGCTACCCTGCAAATAAGGTTAGCCCACCTCCTGCAACCTTGTACTTCTAATCCATGTCACGCCTGGTTCCTTCCTGCAGCAACTGAGACCGGGACCATAGGGGTCGCGACAAGGCTGGTCTCAAACTCCTGAGCTCAAGCAATCCACCTGCCTTGGCCACCCACAGTGTTAGGGTTTCAAGTGTGAGGAGCCACCAGCCTGGCCAAGACTGCTTTATCTTTTTGGGGGTAGTCTTATTTCTTTCCTAGTCATAATTTCAAGATTTCTTTCGTTTTTTTTCTTTTCTTTTTTTTTTTTTTTTGAGACAGAGTCTCACTTTGTCCTTCTCGATAGAGTGTTGTGGCATCACAGCTCACATCAACCTCCAACTCTTGGGCTTAAGTGATTCTCTTGCCTTAGCCTCCCGAGTACCTGGGACTATAGGCACCCTCAACAAAGCCTGGTTTTTTGGTTGTAGTTGTCACTGCTGTTTTTTAGCTGGCTGGGGCCAGGTTCGAACCTGCCATCCTTGGTATATGGGGCTGGCGCCCTACTTACTGAGCCACAGGTGCTGCCCAACATTTATTTCTTAAAAACCTATTAAATGTATATATTTTACATTTTTTGTCTGATAATTTTTCTGGCTATTGCTCATGGTGCCATGCTTTCTGGTCTTGTCATTTTATCTTTTCTTTCTTTCCTTTTTTTTTTTTTTGAGATAGGGCCCCACGCTGCTGCTTAGGTTGGAGTGTAGTGCCAATCCTCACATTTCAGTCTCCCAAGTAGTTAGGACTATAGGCATACTCCACCATGGCTAGTTAATTAAAAAGTAAAAAACAAAAACTTTTCTTTTTTTTTTTTGAGCGATGGAGTCTCACTCTGTTGTCCAAGCTAGAGTGCCGTGACATCAGCCTAGCTCACAGCAACTTCAAACTCTGAGCTCCGTGATCCTCCTGCCACAGCCTCCCAGGTAGCTGGGACTACAGACACCTGTCACAATGCCTGGATAATTTTTCTATTTTTAGTGGAGACAGGGTCTTGATCTTGCTCAGGATGGTCTTGAACTCCTGAGATCAAGGAATCTGTTGAGTTTCCAGTGGACCCCAACCTGGGACAGTGGTCAGTAAGGGAAATGGCACTGGAGAAATCACTAGACTTTATACCAAGCTTATCATAAAGCCTAGAAGCCTATAAAGGTATGTATACATTGTTTCATGTGCCTGCTGGCAGCCTGAAGACTATGCAGCAGCCTTTCCTGCTTCTGAGGAATCTTTTTATTGGGAACTGTAACAGAGTTTATGTGCAAGAATACACAGTCAGTAGTTACCAGTCAGGGTTAAAAATGAGAGCGGGGACTGAGAGGTCAAAGACTGAAAAGATTATTCCAAAACGTGAATGAAAGGCTCGGGTGTAAGTGGGCTGAGTTCGAGAAGGAAGTCAGCACTTGGGTTAGGGTGGATGGGAATTTAAAGGGTCAGAGGGGTTGGGATTGGCACATTTACTCTTTCCTGAGTGGGACATTCATTTACTCATTTCTTCCTGGGTGGGTCTGTTCTATTTGACTCTGTCAGGGGTATTAGAATCCCCAGGAAGGCTGGGCAAAGGGTAAACAGGGACATAGGGTAATGGAACTTTCAAGTGGGCAGATAATTTATACAGGGAGAAGAGAACTAGGGGAATCCTCCCTTCCAGCTATCTTTTTTTTTTAATTATTTTTTATTGAGTCATAGCTTTGTACAATAATTCAGTCATGGAGTACAGTGTGCAGGCTTCACATACAATCGGAGATATTTAACTCTCCTATCTTAGCCCGCCTGTACTCGGGGAGCCATGACAACATTCCCCTGACTGGGCACTTTACCCTGAGTTGAAAGGCCCGTGAGGAATTTAGCTTGTCTGCCTCCTGGAGTGGCAGGATTACAGACATGAGCCACCTTGCCCAGCCCCTAGTTTTTTACCCCCACCCCCACCCCCCGGAGTCAGGGTCTCATGTTGGCCAGGCTGGTCTTGAATTCTGGCCTCAAACCATTCTCCCACCTTTTGCCTCCCACGGTGCTGGGATCACAGCCATGAGCCGCCTTGCCTGGCACCTAGTCTTATAACTTCTTTTCTCAGGTAATACAGCCTAGTCATGTAATTTTTGACTGTGAAGTTCTTGTAACTTTATATTAATTTTACAGAGTGCTTTTAGTAGTACTTTAAAATTCTATAGCTTAGAATTACTTACACATAAACCCCTGTGGGATAATATCATTTTTTCTTAAACTTTTCATTTGGGGAATAATTTCAAACTTATAGAAAAGTTGCAAGACTAATGCAGGAGACTGGTATACCCTTTATCCATATTCACCAGTTTTTAACATTTTTCTTTTTCTTTCTTTCTTCTTCTTTTTTATTTTTAAGACAGTCTCACTAGGTCGCCCTGGGTAGAGTGCTGTGATGTCACAGCTCACAGTAACCTCCAACTCTGGGGTTTAAGTGATTCTCTTCCCTCAGCCTCTCAAGTAGCTGGGACTACAATACCCAGCTAGGTTTCTTTTTTTTTCCCTATTTGTAGAGACAAGTCATGCTTTGCTCAGGCTGGTCTTGAACCCCTAAGCTAAGGCAATTCAACTGCCTCAGCCTCCCAGAGTGCTAAGGTTATAGGTGTGAGCCATTGCACCTGGCCCATTTTATATTATCTGATTTGGTTAATATGTTAATCTTTGTTCTGCATACTAGGACTCAGAGATGGAGTTGATAAGAGGTAGCGTTGGAATTCAAACACCGGTGTTAAAAATTATTTTCACTAGGTACAGATGTTGCCTTTTAAGTTACTAGATAGACTACTCTTAAGTCAGGGCATGCTCTGTGTCTTGTTCACTGTTACGTTCTCTGTGCAGTGGATTATTGAATGAATAAGTTACAGGAATGAATTCCCAGTCTTTTTTGTGGGCTAGTAATTGTAATGTAATTTGTGTTTTTATATATTATATATGTTGTTTGGTTTTTTATTTTTTTTTTTGATACAGAGTCTCACTATCTCACACTTGGTGGAGTGCCATGGCATCACAGCTAACAGCAACTTCAAACTCCTGGGCATAAGTGATTCTCTTGCCTCAGCCTCCCAAGTAGCTGGCACTACAGACACCTGCCTTCTGCTATTTTCTTGTTGCAGTTGTTATTGTTGTTTAGCTGGTCTGGGCTGGCTTGAACCTGCCAGCCTTGGTGCAAGTGGCTGGTGCTATAACTACTGTGCTACGGGTGCCGAGCCTGTATAGGTTATTTCTATGTGAATGTAGACAAATAAAATATAACATAAGTACATATAATAGACATAATTGCATATATAATTATTGAGTGCTCAAGGCTTATGTGGAAGAGTTTTTTGATGCTTTGCATAACTCTAGCTAAGATTTGTCAGATCAAAAAGTTGATGCATGTGCACATAGCAAAGAAAATTCAAGAGCATTAGGTGCTAACATTAGTAAAGCAGATTTTCTGATACCAGTTCGATTCTTTAATCTTTTTTTTACTTCAGTGGTTCTCAACCTTCCTAATGCCGCAATGCATTTTCATTGTTAAAAAAGGGTCGCGACCCACAGGTTGAGAACCGCTGTTCTAGTTATTAAACAAATCTTTAAGATTTGTGAGATTAGAGGAAGTGACTTACAGTTTTCCTGAGGTCAACTTTTGCATTGGTACTAGAGTGGAATGGTTAATATACTCCTTTGAACTGGTGAATTGGTAGAAGCTGGCCTTAATCGAGATTCACCCCTTTCTTCTTTTACCTTTTACTTCACATCCCCAGGTAAAGTTGGAGGGACTTGGGCTTTGAACCTTGGTTAGAACATGAATTCATCCATCAATGGATTGACTCAGTAAATCAATAGTTACTGGGAGCCTAGTATGTAACAGGAACCATGCTAGGCATGGAGTTAAAATGGTGAATGAAAACAGATGTGAGCACAGTCCAGAGGTGATAAGCTATTATATCTTTTGTAGTAAGTTTAAGTTGAAGCCAGTGCTCATTTGCCATTCTGAGAATCCTAGGGCCCTTAAAGAATTATACGAAATATATTCTGCTCTTGCTCTAGAAATGTAACAAAGACTGGATGACAGAACATCTGTTTATAACATGATTTGCTGAGTATTTTAAATCTGCTGTTGATACCTGTGCAGAAAAAAAAATTCCTTTCATAATACTACTTTTCTTTGATAATGCAGTTGGTCACCCAGGGAACTCTGATGGAGAGGTATAAGGAGATTAATGTTCTTTTCATGCCTGCTAACGCTACATTCATTTGTTATTTTTTTCTTTTCTTTTCTTTTCTTTTTTTTTTTTTTTTGAGATAAAAAGAGTCTCACTTTGTCACCCTTGGTAGAGTGCTATGTTGTCACTGCTCACAGCAACCTCAAACTCTTCAGCTTAAGCAATTCTTAGCCTCCCAAGTAGCTAGGACTACAGGCACCTGCCACAAAAATTGGCTGTTTTTTTGTTGTAGTTGTTTAGTAGGCCTGGGCCAGGTTTGAACCCACCAGCCCTGATGTATGTGGCCCATATCCTAACCACTGAGCTACAGGTGCTGAGCCACTACATTTGTTTTATAGTGTATGGCAAAATCTTCCAAATTTTATTAAGAAATACATTTCATAAGGCTGTAGCTGCCATAGATAGCTATTCTTCAGGTAGATCTAGACAAAGTCAATTGAAAACCTTCTGGAAAGGATTTGGCATTCCAGATGCCATTACAAGTCAATTGATGGATGGTAAACTTTGTTGCTTTATTTTAAGAAATTGCTACCGCTAACCCAGCCTTCAGCAGCCACTACCCTGACTACTACTAGCAAAACAATTACTACTTGTAAAGGCTCAGATGATCATTTGTATACTTAAACAATAAAGTATTTTTAAATTAAGTTTTAAATTAAGGTCTGCACACTTAATAGATAGACATAGTATAATATAATCATAACTAAATAACTTTTTAAAAAATTGAGACAGAGGGTAGTGCCTGTTGCTCAGTGGGTAGGGCTCAGCCCCATGTACTGAGGGTGGTGGGTTTGAACCTGGCTCTGGCCAAACTGCAACAAAAATATAGTTGGGCGTTGTGGTGGGCGCCTGTAGTTCTCAGCTATTTATAAGGCCTGAGGCAAGAGAATTGCCTAAGCCCAGGAGTTGGAGGTTGCTGTGAGATGTGTGATGCCATGGCACTCTACCAAGGGGCGAGAAAGTGAGACTCTGTCTCTACAAAAAAAAAAAAAAAAAAAATTGAGACAGAGTCTCACCTATTGCTTCACTGGAGTGCAGAGGCATCATCATAGCTCTCTGCCACCTAAAACTCCAGGGCTCAAGTGATCCTCTTATTTCAGCCTTTTGAGAAGCTGGGACTGCAGACATGTACCACCATACCTGGCTAATTTTTTATTTTTTGCAGAGATGACATCTCATTGCCCAGGCTAGTGTTGAACTCCTGTCTTTAAGCAATCCTCCAAAGTTGGCCTCCTAAAGTGCTAAGATTACAGGCATGAGTCACCACACTCAGCCAAACATAACTTTTATGTGCATTGAGAAACTAAAAACTTTGTGTGACTTGTTTTATTGCAATATTTGCCTTATTGCAGTGTCTGGAACAGACAAATATTTTTGAGGTATGCCTATGTATAAAATCCTAACTTCTCTGGAGAAGACAGACGCATGGTCTAAAAACACATGAAAAAATACTCATCATCTTTAATCATCAGAGAAATGCAAATCTAAACAACTTTGAGATATCATCTAACTCCAGTAAGATTAGCCCATATCACAAAATCCCAAAACTACAGATGTTGGCGTGGATGTGGAGAGAAGGGAACACTTCTACACTGCTGGTGGTAATGCAAACTAATATAGCCTTTTTGGAAAGAAGTTTGGAGAATGCTCAAGGAATTAAAAGTAGACCTACTGTTTGATCCTGCAATTCTTCTACTAGGTATATACCCAGATGATCAAAAATCATTTTACCACAAAGACCTTTGTACCAGAATGTTTATTGCTGCCCAGTTCACAATTGCCAAGTCATGGAAGCAGCCCAAGTGTCCACTGACTCATGAATGGATTAACAAATTGTGGTATATGTACACCATGGAATATTATGTAGCCATACAAAGATGAAGACTTTACATCTTTTCTGTTAACCTGGATATAGCTGGAACATATTCTTCTTAGAAAAGTTTCTCAAGAATGGAAGGAAAAGTATTCAGTCTACTCAGTACTACTATGACATCAATGATGTATAATCATCTACACATTCATACCAATGGTAAAAAGTACCTATAGTCCCCAAGGAGGAGGGAAGAGAAGAGAGAGAGGAGGGGAAGTGTGAAGCTGGGAGGAGGGAGGGTATTTGATGGGGCCTAATTTGATGGGGCCTCATCTAACGTGCATAATGCAGTGGTACATTTCAAAACTATTATGAGTATAAATGTCTGGGTGGCGCCTGTGGTTCAAAGGAGTAGGGCACGGGCCCCATATGCCGAAGGTGGCAGGTTCAAACCCAGCCCCGGCCAAAAACTGCAAAAAGGAAAAAAAAAGTGTAATTGTCTTACTGAAACAAGTAAGTGAGATGATGGTTAAGTTAATCAGTTTGATATAAGCATTCCACATTGTATATCAAATCATGATATACATTGTACCCCATAAATGCATCAATGTACACAGTTATGATTTAATAAAAAGGAAAAAAAAGAAATAAAATCCTTCTGAAGTTTTATGCTTTCCTCCCTATTTTGAAGCTGTTTTGTTTTTACATATACCTAATTCTATAATAACTTCTTTCTTTTTTTTTTTTTTTTTTTGTAGAGACAGAGTCTCACTTTCTCGCACTTGGTAGAGTGCCGTGATGTCACAGCTTACAGCAACCTCCAACTCCTGGGCTTAGGCAATTCTCTTGCCTCAGCCTCCCGAGTAGTTGGCACTTCAGGCACCCGCCACATCGCCCTGCTTTTTTTTTTTTTTTTTTTTGCAGTTTGGTCAGGGTTGGGCTCAAACCTGCCACTCTCAGTATATCGGGTCAGTGCCCTACCCACTGAGCCACAGGCACCGCCCTTTCTTTTTTCTTTTTTATGGAATAGGGTTTGGGCTAGGGACGGGTAGGGTAAGGGCTAAGGTTAGAGGGCTAGGATCCATAATAACTTTTTTTTTAAATTAGCCTTTGAATATTTTTGAACTTTCACATAATTTTCATGGAAACAACCTGTTTCCAGTCATAATTCATTAGTTTATATTATCTTAAATTACATAATTATAATAAATACAGTTGGCATAACTGGTTTGGGAACAAACAGCTGGGTCTTATTAAGCATTAAGCCCATTTGGTGAGAGCAGAAGAGTGGGGGCATATTATGAAAGTGGCCTACTTAGGTGGAAGTGAACTTGAGGTGGGCATTAGAAGTGATGTATAGAGGGATTGGAGACCTTTATTTTTGTAAGTTGATTAAGCAGAGATCTGTTAAAAAGAGTTTCTACTGAATTATTATTATTTCCATTTTATAAATGAGAAGACTGAGGCTTCCGAGAGCTAAGTAACTTTCCTGAGGTCAGGCAGGTAATGAGTGGTAGAACCTCAGGATTCGACATGATCTGTGTATTTAAATATAGCTCATACTCTGATCCCTGCACAGATGCCTGATGCCTTCAGGTCTCTGATTTACCTAGTCACTAAGTGGTCTTGAGTGGTCTTCAGCTCATGTTTGGGGTAGTCTTAAAGCTGTTTCTCATCTTCGGTCTTGGTTTCTTTTTGTTCCTTAGTTCTTTTGCATTCTTAACTCTGTAAAAAAAAAATGAGGGTGTGTTCCAAGATAAAAACTAACCTTGTTTTAGCCTGGGTGACAAGCAGACACCCCTCCACCCCCAACCCATCATCTCTACAAAGATTAAAAAAATACTAGCTGGGAATAGTGGCTGGCACCTGTAGTCCCAGCTACTTGAGAGGCTGAGGTGGGCAGACTGCTTGAGCCCAGGAGTTTGAAGCTGCAGTAAGCTATGATAGCTCCACTGCCTCCAGCTCAAGTGACAAAGGGAAACCTTGTTTCCAAAAACAAGACCCTAGGACAGCACCTGTGGCTCAAAGGAGTAGGGCGCTGGCCCCATATATCAGAGGTGGCAGGTTCAAACCCAGTCCTGGCCAAAAACTGCAAAAATAAATAAAAATAATAAAAAATAAACAACACAAATTAAAACAAGACCCTCCCTCAAAGCTTATAATTGTTTATTTCATATTGTTGATGTGTAATACATGTAAGAACTGTGACTAAGACCTGGTAGTGTTGTAAATTGCTGAGATAATAATGGTGAAATGAAAGCAGGTAAAGGGGAAAACTGGAGTGGAGAACACAGACATGAGCCACTCTTCCTGTCGCAGATTGGGAGCTGTCTTTATGTCACTGCTTATTTCATGAAGAGTTGGTTGAGCCATTGGGATTTAAGAAAATTGTATATACTTGTAAGTGTGTGCATGTGTGTATACAGGGTGTCCATAAAGTAAGCAATTTTAAATTGTACACTATTTTAAATTGCAAATGAACTTTATGGCCACACTGTATATACAGAGGGTGCCAAAAAAGTATATACACATTTTAAGAAGGGAAAAAACTATTAAAATTATGATACTCAAGTCATGTATGACTTCTGCCATTACAAGAGGTACTCAACGTGACTTGTATTTATCTTTTGTTACCAGTATATAGTGAATATTATAGTATATAGCTGATGTAGCTATGTGTTCAGATGGCCAAGTCATAATGTTGTTAATAAGAAACCTGATAAAACCATTTCAACAAAAATTAAATGTGCTCCTTTTCATAAATGTTACCTGTGTATTACCCCACCTTTAAGAATTTTTTCTCTAGTTTTATAATCAATCTCCTTGTTTGAATCTGAATGAGGCCTGTTTCCAATAAATAAATAAATAAATAAATGGTGCTGGGTGAACTGGCTGGCGACCTGAAGAAGACTGAAACTGGACCCTCACCTTTCACCACTAACTAAGATAGACTCTCACTGGATTAAAGATTTAAACTTAAGACATGAAACTATAAAAATACTAGAAGAAAGTGCGGGGAACACTCTTGAAAGCATCGGCCTGGGTGAATACTTCATGAGGAGGACCCCCAAAGCAATGG
>CAUYRH010159105.1:0-21855 GCA_963574655.1 Perodicticus potto | reverse complement strand
TCCCCAGGCAATTGAAGCAGTATCAAAGATACACTACTGGGACCTGATCAAACTAAAAAGCTTCTGTACAGCCAAGAATATAGTAAGTTTAGCAAGCAGACAGCCCTCAGAATGGGAGAAAATATTTGCAGGTTATGCCTCCGACAAAGGTTTAATAATCCGAATCCACAGAGAACTCAAACGTATTAGCAAGAAAAGAACAAGGGATCCCATCTCAGGATGAGCAAAAGACTTGAAAAGAGACTTCTCTAAAGAAGACAGGTTCACAGCCTACAGACACATGAAAAAATGCTCACCATCCTTAATGATCCGAGAAATGCAAATCAAAACTACTTTGAGATATCACCTAACTCTAGTAAGATTAGTCCACATAACATAATCCCCAAACCAGAGATGTTGGCGTGGATGTGGAGAAAAGGGAACACTTCTACACTGCTGGTGGGAATGCACATTAATACGTTCCTTTTGGAAGGATGTTTGGAGAGTACTTAGAGATCTAAAAATTGACCTGCCATTTGATCCTATAATTCCTTTACTAGGTATATACCCACAAGACCAAAAATGACATTATCACAAAAACATTTGTACCAGGATGTTAATTGCAGCCCAATTCATAATTGCTAAGTCATGGAAGAAACCTAAGTGCCCATCGATTCACGAATGGATTAATAAATTGTGGTACATGTATACCACAGAATACTACGCAGCCTTAAAGAAAGATGGAGACTTTACCTTTTTCATGTTTACATGGATGGAGCTGGAACATATTCTTCTTAGCAAAGTGTCTCAAGAATGGAAGAAAAAGTTTCCAATGTACTCAGCCCTACTATGAAGCTAATTTATAGCTGTCGTATGAATGGTATAACCCAACTATATCACAAGAATATAGGGAAAGGGGCAAGGGTAGTGAGGGGAGAGGAGAGGTTAGGGCGGAGGGAGAGTAATTGGTGGGGCCACACCTACAGTGCATCTTAGAAGGGTACAGGCGAACCCTGCTAAATGCAGAATGCAAATGTCTTCATATAATAATGGAGAAGTTGCCAAGATGGCTATGTTAATCAGTTTGATGAAAATAGTTAAGATTGTATATGAAACCAGCACATTGTACCCCTTGATTGCACTATTGTACACAGCTATGATTTTATGATAAAGATAATAAAATAAAATAAAATAAAAAGAAAAAAATAGTTGTATATTTGTTAAAATAATTTTATTTTTAAAAATTCCAGGAAAGAAAATCAAGCATAAATAGTATTACTGGTGAATTCTATCATATTTACATATATGACAGAAACAATAAAATATATTAGGAAATAAAGTAGTGAACACTTGCCCAATATGTTAGGTAAGAGCAGCCTGATCTGCTGCTAAAACCTAACATTAATCATAAAAAGTACAGACCAATAACGGATAAACATCAGATCAGAATTTTTAAGATAGTAAGTGAGTGAACATGTTATAGTAACATATAATACACTATAGAGAAGAAAGTTTTTTCTCAGGACTGTTGGTTTTGTTGATATTTCAACAAATCAATGTGGTTCACTGCTTTAACAAAGTAATGAAGAAAAATTTTCATCTCAATGGTCACAGTGAAAGAAATCTGACAAAATCCAATACCCAAACATTATAAATGTCTTGGCAAAGTAGGAACAGAACTTAAATTTCTCAATTTGATAAGGCAATTATGATAAACCTACGGCTAACATAATACTTAATTGTGAAATGTTTTAGTATTTTCCTGCCAAGACAATGAAGAAGACAAGGATGTATACTTTCTATACTCATAGTCAGAATTTCACTGGAGATTCTAATCAGCGCAATTTGATAAAAAGTGGGACTAAATGGCACAATAATTAAGTGGAAGATCAGAAGCAGATTGTCTTTATTTACAGACAACATGATTGAATACATAGAGATCTTTGGACATCTACAAAGAAATGACTAAAACTAATAAGTAAATTTAGTATTATAATAATGTATAAAGTTAATATACTAAAGTCATTGTATTTTGTACATTTTGTATGTTTGTATATAAAATCATTATATTTCTATTATTAGCTATCAATGTAAAAAAATATAAAATTTCTACTTTAGTAGCATCAAAACAAAAGAAAGTAATTTCAGCAAAAGATGTGTAAGACCTCCGAACTTAAAATCAAATCATTCTTGAGTAACATTAAAGATCTGTTGAAATAAAGCAATAAATCATGTTTATGCATTAGAAAATTCAATAATGAAAAATAACATATTTTTTAAAAATCAATATATTTATTCAATGCAATCTCAATCAAAATTCCAAACAAGTATTTTTGTATATGTTGATTGTAAAATTTAAATGCAAATGTAAAGGTTTTACAATGGCCAAAATAATCTTTACAAAGAACAAAGCTGGAGTATTAAAACTTGAAACTTTCTGGGATTTGGAAGAAACTATGGGAGAATATCTTTTTTTAAAAAAAATTATATATTTATTTTTCTGGATTCATTGAGGGCAAAAGAATTAGGTTACATTGATTGTGTTTGTTAGATAAAGTACCTCTTATAATTGTGTTTTGCCCCCAAGAGGTAAGCATGATCCCACATCCCCCTCTCCCCTCCCCTATCCCTGCTACGTCATTCTCCTATTTAATGCCTTGGATTAGCTCATCTACTGCCTTCATATTAGAATTGAGTACAGTGGATTCTTCTTTCTCCATTCTTGTGATGATTTACTAAGAAGAATGTGTTCCATTTCCACCCAGGTTAATACAAAAGATGTAGTCTCCATCTTTTTTAATGGCTGCATAATATCCCATGGTATAATATACCACAGCTTGTTAATCCATTCCTAGGTTAATGGGCATTTAGGTTGTTTCCACATCTTGGAAAATATAAATTGAGCTGCAATAAACAGTGCAAATATCCTTATGATAAAATAATTTTTCTTTTCTTCTGAGTAGATGCCTAGTAATGGGATTGCAGGATCAAATGGGAGGTCTAATTTGAGTTGTTTGAGGATTCTCCATACTTCCCTCCAAAAAGGTTGTATTAGTCTGCAGTCCCACCAGCAATGTAAAAGTGTTCCCTTCTCTGGTGATATCCACACTAGCTTCTGCAACTTTGAGACTTTGTGATGTGGGCCATTCTCACTGGGGTTAGGGGATAACTCAGGGAAGTTTTGATTTGCATTTCTCTGATGATAGGTATGATGAGCAGTTTTTCAAATGTTTGTTAGCATTCGTCTGTCTTCTTTAGAGAAGGTTCTATTCCTCTCTCTTGCCCAGTGATTTATGGGATTGTTGGGTCCTTTTTTGTTGAATTATTTGAGTTCTCTGTAAAGCCTAGTTATCAAGTTTTTATCTGATTTGTAATATGCAAATATATTTTCAAATTCTAAAGTTTGTCTGTTTGCTTTCGTTATTGTTTTCTTAGCTGTACAGAAGCTTTTCAGTTTAATTAAGTCCCATTTGTTCATTTTTGTTGTCGTTGCAATTGCCACAGAAGTCTTCATAAAATCTATCTCCAGGCTGGTATCTTCAAGTGTTTCCTCCAAAGTTTCCTCAAGGATTTTTATAGCTTCATGCCTTAGATTTAAATCTTTTATACATCTTGAATCAATTTTTGTAAGTACTGAGAGGCGTGGGTCCAGTTTCAGTCTTTTACATGTGGTTATCTAGTTCTCCCAACACCATTTATTGAATATGGATTCTTTTCCCCAGTATATGTTCTTGTTTGATTTATCACAAATCAGGTGGCTGTAAGATGTTAGTTTCATTTCATGGTTTTCTATTCAGTTCCAAATGTCAATGTGTGCATTTTTGTGCCAATAACATGTTATTTTGATTACTATCACCTGGTAGAGCGATACCTCAGCTTTGTTTTTAATACTAAAATTTGCCTTGGCTATATGGGTTCTTTTTTTTGTTTCTTTTGGTTCCATACAAAATGAAGAATTATTTTTTTTCAATATTCAAAAATATGATGATGGTATTTTAATGGGGATTGCATTGAATCTGTAGATTTCTTTGGGAAGTGTAGACATTTTCACAATGTTGATTCTCCCAAATCATGAACATGGTGTGTTCTTCCATTTGTTAATATCTTCTGCTACTTCTTTTCTTAGCTAGAGTTTTGAAATTTTCTTTGCAGAGGTCCTTAACTTTGTTAGATATATTCCTGGGTATTTCATTTTTTTGAAACTACTGTGAAGGAAATTGTGTTCTTGATTAGCTTCTTGTCTTGGCTATCATTGGCATAGACAAAGGCTATTGATTTTATTGATTTTATGTCCTGGGACATTGCTGTATTTTTTGATCACTTCAAGGAGTCTTGTGGTTTAGTCTTTGGGGTCCTCTAAGTATAATATCATATTGTCAGTGAAGAACAAGAGTTTGACCTCCTGTGCACCCATTTGGATGCCCTTTATTTCCTTCTCTTGCCTGAATATATTGGCTAGAACTTGTAGCACTATGTTGAATAGTAGTGGTGATAGAGGATAACCTTGTCTAGTACCAGTTCTAAGTGGAAAAACTTTCAGTTTAATCCATTTTTTGTAATATTAGCTGTGCATTTGTTGTAGATGGCTTCAATCAGATTAAGAAATGTGATGCCTATATTCCTAAGTGTTCTAATTTGAAAAGGATGCTGAATTTTATAGAATGCTTTTTCTGCATGTATTGAGAGGATCATATGGTCTTTGTTTTTGCTTCTGTGATATGATGAATTATGTTGATGGACTTGAATATGTTAAACTAGCCTTGCATCCCTGGGATGAAACCTACTTGATTGTGATGAATGATTTTTTTAATGTGTACCTGTAACCTATTGGCTAGGATTTTATTGAGAATTTTTTATCTATATTCATTAGTGAAATTGGTCTGAAATTCTCCTTTTTAGTTGGGTCTTTTCTTGGTTTTGGTATCAGGGTGATATTTGCTTCATAGAATATATTGGGGGAGATTTCTTCCTTCTCAATATTTTGGAATAATTTCTGCAGTATAGGTATATAGGTTCTATCAAACCTTTAAAGGTTTGATAGAATTCTGGGGTGAAATCATGTGCACCAGGGCATTTTTTTTGTTGGGAGATATTTATTGATTCTTCTATCTCAGTTCTTGAAATTGGTGTGTTCAAGAGATCTAGTTTTTCTTGGTTATGTCTAGAGAGAGGGTGTGATTCCAGGTATAGATCCATTTCCTCTACATTGTCAAATTTCTGGGCATATAGTTTCTTGTAGTACTCAGAGATGATTTCTTGTATCTCTGTGACATGATTTGTTATTTCCCCTTTATCATTTCTGAATGAGGTTATTAGAGATTTTACTTTACTGTTTCTAATTAATCTAGCCAAGGTTTTATTGATTTTATTGTTTTTTTAAAAAAAACAATTTTTTATTTTGTTAATTTTCAGAATGATTCTATTGTTTACAAGTCCATTTATCTCTGATTTAATTTTGGTTATTTCTTTTCTTTTACTAGATTTGGGATTAGATTGTTCTTTTCTTTTCCAATTCTATAAGATAGTTCATGAGTTTATTAATGCACTCTCTTTCTGTTTTTCAAATGTAGGCATCTAATGTGTTAAATTTCTGCCTTTAGACTGTTTTTGCTGTATCCCACAGGTTTCAGTACCTTCTGTCTTCATTGTTGTTATGTTTGAAGAACTAAATAGTTTCCTCTTTTATCTCTTCCTAAACTATCATGCAGCATATCATGTTTAATTTCCATGTCTTTGTATGGGGATGAATGGTTT
Source organism: Perodicticus potto (assembly GCA_963574655.1). NCBI lineage: Eukaryota > Metazoa > Chordata > Mammalia > Primates > Lorisidae > Perodicticus > Perodicticus potto. Next base: position 16,122 of record CAUYRH010159105.1, on the reverse strand, counting down.
TGTTGGAGCTGAGTTCCACCTTTATTGCCTTGTGATCTGAGATGATACAAGGTATAATTTCAATTCTTTTAATTTTGCTGTGGTTTGAAATGTATCCTAGGATGTGGTCTATTTTGGAGTATGTACCATGGGCTGATGAGAAAAATTTGTATTCCTTAGCTTTGGGATGGTGTGTTTTATGTATGTCTATTAATCCCATTTGTTCTAAGGTCACATTTAAGTCCTTTGTATCTTTGTTTAGTTCCTGTTTAGAGGATCTGTCCAATTCTGTCAGAGAGGTATTAAAGTCCTCAGTTATTATGGTGTTATGGAATATCATATTGCTCACACTAATTAAGGTCTGTTTCAAAAATCTGAGAACATTTAAGTTGGGTGCATAAATATTTATAATTGAAATGTCTTCTTGTTGCATTCTTCCCTAGATCAATAGGAAGGGTCAATCCTTGTCTTTTTTTATTTTAGTTGCTTTAAATTCACTTATATCTGAAAATAAAAATGCAACTCCTCTTGCCTTCTGATTTACATTGCTTGAAATACTGTTTCTGTTGCTTAACCCTGAGTCTTAATTTGTCCTTCAGGGCTAGGTGTGTCTCCTGGAGACAGCATATGGATGGCTTGTGCTTTTTTTTATCCAATCAGCCATCCTATGCCTCTTCAGTGGTGAACTCAATTATTTATCGAGAGAAATAGGAAAAAGATGGAGAGACATCTTATAAAAGAAGACATGGGAATGGTCAAGAAAGACACAAAATGGTTATTATTAATAGTCAATTGGAAAACAAATTTCAATACAAATAATTAGGTATCACTTCATACCCACTAAAATGGCTAATATTAATGACTGAAAATACCAGTTTTTGATAAAGATGGAGAGGAACTAACATTTTCGAACTTTTCAACATGTTGGTACTTTCAAGTATGAAAGTATCTTGAAAAAACCTTTTCCAGTTTTGTTAATAAAGTTAAACATGCATGTACCCTATCACACAGTGATCTCACTCCTGGGTATTTACTCAAGAGAAATCATGGCACATATCCACAAAAAGGAATATACAAGAATGTTCACTGAAGCTTAATTCATAGTGGCCTTGAAACAAAAACAACCCAAATTTTTATCTTCAGAAGGATTAATAAACAAAGTATGTTACATTTGTATAATAAAATATTATTTGGAAATAAATAAAATAAAAATTTAAATACAGAGCAATATGGATAAATCTCAAAATTGTTATGTTGAGGAGCTGAAGCCATGTATAAAAGATTACTGTACTTTTATAATGTTCAAGAATAGCAAACTAATCTGTGTTGACAGAGACTGCCTATTGGAGTTGGAGATTGGATGGAGGTAAGAGGCAACTTTCTGAGGTGATGAAAATGTTCTTTTAATGGGTGTGGTGGTCAGATGGGTGCACATTTGTAAAATCTCCATGAAAGTGTTTATTTAAAAAATGTTTGTTTCAGTGTTTATAAACTTTACCTAAAAAATAGAAATAGCATCTTTCTTGTAAATTTTGCCTCACTGCCATTACCAGTAACAAATTGCTCAGAATACTTTTTACCTCATGATCTACCAGGGTTGAGAATTACTCCTCTCAGGAGCACAACAGACAGTGTTGTGGAGTCACTGATAAGAAGTGGTCTAGAGATTCCCACAGCTATGTTACCTCATCAGGACTGCAGGAATAAAATGCACTGAGCCAACTAGTGCAAAGTTGAGGGTAGAAATGACTGACTTTTCTCACAGGGTACAAAGTTGTAAGCTGCCACCAATAGAAGCCACTATGCATTCATATGTTTAGTCAAATAGTTAATCAGTGTTAAATATGAACTAGCACTATTCTAGGTCTTGGGGATCCAATGGTTAATTCCCTAACACTGTGGGATTTGTATTGAGGTTGGAAACACCAATATGCACCAAATAATCACATGAATACATGTGCTAACATGTATACGTATTAGAGTACTAATATGAAATAACAAAGAATTAAAGGAACAGGGCTATGAAAGATTATAATGACTTCACATCTTTTATATTAACCTGGATTCAATTGGAACACATTCTTATTAGTAAAGCAATACAAGAATGGAGAAGTAAGAATCCAATGTACTCTATTCTAATATGAAGGCAGTAGATGAGCTAATACAAAGTGGGGGAAGGGGAATGAGGGAGTGGGAAGAGAGGAGGGGGGTGGGCTCATGGCATATGGCATACATGTTGGGGGCAGGACACAATTATAAGAGGGACTTTACCTAACAAATGCTATCAGTATAACCTAACTTTTGTACCCCCAATGAATCCCAAACAATAAAAAAGATTATAACAATGACAGAAACCCTTTATATTTGTTTCTTACACAACCCTACAAAGATGCTTGCATTCACTGTCCTTTCCATTTAATACCAGAGAAACTTGAAACTGTGAGAGGATTAATAACTTGCCAAAGGTCACAGAGCTTGCAAATGATTGAGCCAGAGTTTTCACATAGGCCTTTGATCTCTAGATTCTGCAGTCTTAAGCACAATGGTAGCAGTGCACGTTCACCTGTTCTGGAGGTTCAGGAAGATGTTGGATGGGTAGGAACAATGTAGAAGAAAGGAAAGAAGAGAGTATGTGTGCAAATCCTCCTGACCTCATGTGAGCAAGGTGCAGCTGATGGGTGAGAAAGCTGTATACATCTGTTAATTCATTTAGAATTAGAGAAGATTCTAATGCTGATTAAATCAGTTGGAGAGATACTTACTTTAAAATTTCATTAGTTTGTATTTCTTCAATCTTTTTTATATAAGGACCTTTTACATTAATAACTGAACCCACATTTTCCAGCAGCAGCTGAATCCTTTGGGCGTTCTATCCTCGATGAGGATAAGGACCAGGCTACCCTTCACTATTCTAGATCTCTTCCAAACTTAGAGACCAGAGCTGCTCATCAGTTGTTAAGCATTATGATTGTGGTACCAATGAAACCTTTAGCTGCTGCAATTATTTTTCCTAATCCAGCTGAGGAAAGTTCTTTTCCCAACCACTGTAGCCCCTTGTTTTACAAAGATTCTTCTAAGAAACATGAAGTGGTTAAATCCCCCTGCCAAATAGCAGGAAGGTAATACTTTTTTCAAATATCAAATCAGTCCAATTTCATTTAGACTTAAATGAGTTTTCTGGCCCCTCTTCATGTAGATACCTCTGCAGTCAATTAGCATTGTCACTTTTAATCTTCCATAGTCAGATCCTAGTCATTTCCCATTAGAGTTCTATTAAGTAGATGTCTTATGGCCTGGCTACACCGACTGCAGAACAGTGTCTATAGAAAGCATGCCAGCCAGCATTATGCAGCTGGCATTTACTAAAGGTTAGATATTACTGAGAACCTTAATCACAAATTACGCTACATTGCCTGAAAATTCACTCCCAGGTTTTGTTGCCACCAAACTCAAATGCTACTGGATGAAAGGCACCTTGAATTATGCATTTTAATTCAAACCACTTAAACTCCATCGTCTTTGAGTCAAAGACGAAAGATCCTGGGGCAGCTGAGGGCTGAAGAACCTGCATCTCCCTGCAAAGCCAGGTGCAGTCTAAACAGGAGGGAGGGACACATTGTCCTTAGGGAAAGAGAGACCTGTCCTACTGCAGCTTTATTCAATCCAGTGAGTCTTACAGATAAATAAAATAACAATGAGACCATGGAAAACTCAAGGTGTGACAGAGCTTATAGGAAATTTACATTTTCCAAGTAGAAAATGGGAACATTTAGAGGAATTCAAAACATACAGCAGAGATGAAATCACATCCTCCAATAGAAAAAGTATCATGCCAGTGTTAGGAAACACAGCTTCCAAATGCCTGGTACTAAATGCTAGGGTGACCTTGAGATAATAACCTCATTCCACTGGATCTCTTGTTCCAGAACTTGTTCCAGTCTCTGGTTAATATAAATACAAATAAGGTACCTGAGAAGGGACTGTAGCTAATTGGCAAATGCTATCCCATTCTCAGAATGGGGGCCTGGAGCATGAAACATGGAATGGGGTCTGAGGAGATCAGCTTACACAGCCCAGCCTTCCAGCTGGACTGTGCCTCTGTGGAGTAGCTTCAGGCAGACAGATCCTACTAAGTCCTAGGAACAGAAACACAGCACTGACATGCAGCTATGTCTACTATGGACTTAGTTGGCAGCCAGTCCTAGGAGACAGAGACACACTAACAGATACAGGCAGCACAAACTATCTCAGACTAGCTGCCCTTTATCCATCCATCTTTAAACTACCATTCGGTAAGTTTCTGAAGCACTAATTAAACAGGATTGCTGCCCTTCAGGGCTTACCCTTTCGGAGAAAAAAAACTCAAGCTGGCTTTGGATGGATGATCCCACAGAAAATAATGATAGTCACATCGTTATCATTCTTTTAGAGCCACATTCTCAGGCCCTATTCTGGATTTGACTCCCCCCAACTTCCCTCTTACAAATTTCATTCTCAGCTGCCTCAAAGAAATTTCTCTTATGTAAACTTCAAGAATTAAACTGCAAATGAGACTTGTAAGTGGGTGGAGAGATTTGAAAAGTCACTTAATGTTTCTAAAGAAATGGAATGTTTTAGGCTTATGATACTAGAAACTTACTAAAGGCCATAAAAATGGGCCCCAGAAGAGGTCCTACTGGGCCTATTTTATGAAGGGGCTTTAGTTTGTCATTAGTCTGGTAGTAAATGCTTGCTAAAGGGCTTGAAAACCATTTTCTTAGATAATTTTAACACACTTTCTGAAAGTACCTCTGCTCTATCATGTTCCCATCAGGTTCTTTTTTACTATAACTAAGATAAATCAGTTTAACATAGCCAAGCTTTGATCACTTTAATGTATTAAAACAGATGGAAGAGGTGAACAAACAATGCTTTTGGAATTTTCAGAGAAGGTTTCTTAAAGGCATCTAACTTGGATGTTGAAGAATCAAATTAAATCACAGAATCAAACTGAGGGAAAGAAAGAGGAAAATCATTTGCAGGAGGCAAGACTATTTGGGCAAGGCTGGCCAGAGGAGTGCTTATCTGCCTGCTTTCACACAGTCCAATGCTGAAGCAACAAAAGGTCTTTCAAACTACATCTTTCCTTCTAGGAGAAAATGAAAATAGCTATGTTGAGTAGCAAAGGTGAAAGCATTTATTCTTACACCTATAGTATTCAATAGTAAAATATTAATAAAAATAAGTGGCATCATTTTTAACCTCAATAATATCAATGCCTCAATATGCATATTTTAAATACTTGCAACTTTATTATATTTTAACATTGTGTTAATTTAGGCTTGTGGAGAAACAGATGCTGAAATATGACAAGACATTTATTAGGGGTATTTGCCTGAGAGAGAGTAGGACAGGAACTGAGAGAGAGTGGCTGACAGAGCTGCTAGGCTTTCATACAAGCCTGCACCTCAATGAAAAAGAGAGAAGAGGGAAGGAAGGGTGAGTGGAAGCTTCATAGGCTGCCCTGAGGGTCTAAGGAAAGTTTGGTGAGGCTGTCAAAGATTTCTCAAGCAAAGGTCAGCCTTCAGAGAAGTCCCACATCCACATCTCCCTGGCTTGGAGCCCATGCCGTCACTGTCTGGGAGCAGTACGTGAGAAGCATGGGCTGTATGCCAACACAGCAATGGGCTTCAGAGAGCAGGAGCTCAGGCCCTTATTTCTTTACAGTCCAAGAAGACAGAAATCTGAGGCACAAACTCATGTTTCTTATGTGTCTCATGGGTCACCATAATCCAGAAATTAGATGTTGGGTCATACCACAAATCTTGGGTCACATGGGCCTCATCCAGAATTCTAACAATCTTGACTCAAAGGATTAACAGCAATAATGGGTGACACTGGTAGGATGCTTTGTATTCTCACACCACCACCATGAAGAAAATACTCCATGCTAATTTTATAGATGAAGAAATCTAATTGATATATGCCTACAGGAAAGAAAAAGCAGCCCAGCAAGGGGCAAGGAAGAGGGGAGAGGGAGAGGGGCAGGAGGAAGAGCAATTGATGGGATCTCACTTAATGTGCATGATGTGAGGGTGTTCAGTGCACCCCTGGGGTGAAGGGCTCAATTACAACTTGAACTTCACCTTAGAAATGAAAATAAGTAACCTAAACATTTGTACCCTCATATTAATCTGAAATAATAATAATAATAATAATAATAATAATAATAATAATAAATCCTAGTTGAAACACATAGTAAGATATGAACAGAGAGCCCTAAGCCAGATTCTGCCTACTTCTCATGACACATAAATGTAATAGACCATCCATTTTCTGGATAATGAGTAGTACTGTGAATAGTAGATGATTAGGGTAATACTATAAATTATCAAAAAACCCAGGAAGTTTATGAAAGGGAAAGGATCACTGTCAATAATTCCCTCAAGGCAGCAATGCTTTCTTCCCTGGCATTTTCCTCACATTGGTTTATAATCCCACAATGTCTTCTGTGGGCAGGCACATATTAGCAATCCTGTTCAAAGCCCCCACAGACTTAGGGAATCCTTACCAGGAGAACCATCTGGAGGCTCAGTAAAGAACTGTCTTCATCTCCTTTTTCAATGCTGTTTCCATTCCCAGGGAACAATTCAGATCCTCTGGGCCAATCCTCCAGTTTCAGTTCTGGACCCTCTGACCCTGCACTTAGAAGATTTGTTTTAGATCATAATTATAGATCACATTTCTTATTTATTTAGCATCTTTGCCACTCTACATTTCATTTACAAATGACTATTTGCCTATAGTATCTTATTTATTTAATTGATTGCCTGTCTCAGTTTTCAGAGTAATTGTTTATCTCAAGTGGCATAGCAGCATGCTCTGTTCCTAGGCTCCACTCTGAAAGAGAGTGCTGGCTGCTTGGAATAATTCAATGTCTCATTAAAGCAAAAAGAGACTGAAACTTAGCTCCAAAAACTCTCAGCCAAGGTACATATTCTTGACAGCTTTGCAGATTTCATCTTTTTCTGATGAACTTGCACACAGGAAGGATGCTTGCTCAAGTCTAAGTCAATCACATATTTCAGGGAAAACAGGAACTTCACAATTCTGTCTTTCAATCTGTGTATCATCTTTCCCTTTGCTCACAGATTATGATTCTTATCTCCTGCTGTTAATAATTTCACGAAGTCCAGGGGTTTCTAATCTATGGTTACAGGAAATACAAGTATTAAATGCAACCATGGATACATTCTGGCTTCCCTATTATGCTTTTGAATTGGGAGTTTGCTGACTTGAGCCAGTTATTTTCAGATTTCACTGCATTAATGATGCCAACCAAATCTGTTGTCTTTTTAACTATGACTACAGCCATATTTCTCTAACACTTGCGATATTGCATAGGCCAGAGTCACTCCATGTCTTTTTAACTATGACTACAGCCATATTTCTCTAACACTTACGATATTGCATAGGCCAGAGTCACTCCATGTATCTCTTTTTTTTCCCAACTCACCACAGATGAGGGTCATAGAAACCATGATGCTACCCCATGTTAAGGGAGCTTCTTTTTAGAAAAACTGACATAAAAACTTCTCGTATAAATTCTTCTAGTTTGAGCAGGTACAGAAAAATGTGAGTGCAGGTAGAAGTTCAGGGACTACCACTAGGGAGATGGGAAGTGATTACAGGGGAGGAAAGGCAGCGCAAATGATGGGCACACGTATTATTAAGCTCGCCACCAAACATGGGAAATGGGATCTTAATACCATGGGAAAACTCTAGAGAACAACAAAACACACCTCACAATTATCTACGAGTTGCAAGGTAACTGGGACATTTTTACAGCAACTTCTAAGAATCATCAATTGAAGTCTGTGCTCAGGGGTGTTTATGCTACTTGGGGGTTGCCACGCACAATGGCAGCATGGCCTTCTGTGCTTCCAGGTGTAAGTACTAGCAACTAGGAATCATCCAGAGCCACTTGAAATGGAGTAGTTTAAGGGACAAGAATGGGGTACTGACAATATTAAAATAGATTTTAAAAGATAAAAGTGTTAAGTACCTTTGATTTAAACGGAACATTCTAACGCATTTTGGGCTCAAATTCTATCACCTTCCCTGAATAACATTATACACAGCCAGGATATTGTACAAGCAATTTCTCACATTGCTGTTTAATTTAATCTACACTAAACTGTAATGATGAGAAATAGTCCAGCTTTGGAGTCACTCAAGCTGAACATCAAATATTAGCTCTGCTTCAGTTACTTGTGGTCTTGGACAAGTTTGGGAGAACTAGGAAACTCAATATTGTTTTCTGGAGTTTTTGCTTGTAAAATAGGAATAATAGTACCTACCTTACAACAGTTATTGTGCTGGATAAAGATATGGTAAATGTAAATGTTTGAAATAGCAAGGCTTCATTAAGTCATTTTCTAAGAGGATTCAGATGTAACTTAGAATTTATATTGGTGTGATCCTTTGTGTTTTCCCAAACTTTGATATGGCCCTTCTAACAATTTGTGGATATGCTGATCTATTTACCTAGTTCCCTGTTTTCTGTTTGTCCCCGTGGGTTCACCTTCTACCTTCCCCTTCCCTTCTCTGCACGTCTAGAAGCTGACCTATTCCTCTAGTTTCCATGGGTTCTCATGCCCTCCAGTTTCCTATTGGGTTGGCCAATGGGTGCATGGGAAGGAAATTAGGGAATGGGAGGAAATGAGGCCAAGGTATCTATTCACCCCAAAATCTTCCTTGTGGGTCATCACACGTTGGCTGTATTCTTCTCATCACAGTCAACTGTTGGCAGGTGAATCTCTTCATGCAGCTTCTCTCTGCATTCCACTAACCTCTCAGTCCCCTTGATTTTTCTGATTTGGGAGAGTTAATGCTGATGGAACTGCACTATACTCTATAGATTTCCTAACCACATCTTTGTCAATAATCCTTTCCCAGTTAGTCCCAGTTTGAGTGTGCCATCTCCCACCAGAATCCTCAGTAAGAGATTAACAAAGGGGCCTTACAGGTATGATGAGTGTATGTGTCAGTGGGGTGAGAGGGACACAGGAGTGTGTGCATATGCATGTAAGTAAAGACCTAGACAACCGTAATTGATCCCAGTGCTTTTCAAGGCACCACATTCACTGCATTGGTCACATGCATGCATGTGTGTGTACACATCCACACATACACAGAGTCACAGGTTGGGGATGGAAAAAAGTATTCTAGAAGGAGATGTCAAGATCATCAGCTCTCAGCCATTTTGCTATTAAGATATATCTGACCCTTCCAAGAGTAATTCTCTGTCCTCATGCCAATGATTCTGAGGTGTGGAAGAATAGTGTTTTGAAATTAATAGATCTTAGGGAGAAATTTTCACATTTTTTCAGGAGGTTTTGACTTGACTCCTATTTCCTTGAGAAGCTCTCTTTTTTCTAACTAGGGTTTCAAAAGCTACTATTTCCCACTGGTATCCTGTATTTCCTAAGCAGAAGAAAAGGAAGAAGAGTAAAAATATTGGGGGGTTTGAGGGCATATAAAAATCTCTCATGAGTCACTTTTTAGCATTGTTCAGAGGGTATTTTATCTGTAGCAATGTTATAAGAATAAAGTGACTTTGTGAGTATTATTTATTTTACAGGCATGTGTTAACACAATATATTTAAAATGGGAGTTGAGAAAGACTTGACAGATCAATGAAAGACAGCTATGAATATCCCCAGGGCCATGAAAGTGGTATATATGCAGAAGCAGAGGGCAGGGTTTGCAGAGCTCCCTTCCTTCCTAAGAAGCCTAGAGCATAGGGAAGTTTGGAGTGAGTGAATGAAAATGAACCATTCATTCAGTAGATCCATTCTACTGGACACTGTATTAGGAACATTGGATCCATTATCATTCTCTGCCTTTTTAAGCTCAGTTTTCCCTTTAGATGGCTCTTTTCAGTCCCTGCTCTTTCTCATAGGTCATAACTACACTCTTTTTCCTGTGTAACTTCTGGGGCCTGTTAGGGAGACCCACACAGCAAAAGGAAGGAAGGACTTGGCTGCTAAAAGTACCACTCAATTGGGCAGTCATGAAGGGAAGAATTAAATCCTAGAAGAGGAAATAGTGTGCTACAATGATTCTATTAGGAAACTGAACTGAAACTCTTCACCTATGGCTATATGAAATGCAATCTGTAGTTCCATTACTCAAAAAAGTTTACTTTATGGACTTGAAAGTATATAATCCCATAAAATTAGGAAAAACTTCCAACTTCAACATTCTATGACTTTATTTAATTAGTTTTTAACTCTTATTAGGTCACAAAACACTTAGAAAAATTTAGTCTAGAATACACCATAGTCAGCAACCCATATTCTAGCAGGCTTAAATTCTTTGAATATTTTCCAATGTCTTAGCACATAAATTAAAAAAAAATAATGGCTAAGAGCACTGCTGTAGATATATTTAATGTAGCAAATGAACCTCAGATCTAGCTCATGCTACCCAGAGTTTAATTGAGGCATAACCTCAGAACATGTCAGGACATTGTCAGCAATGCACATGTGATGAGGCAACTAGCAGAGGAAGAAGGGCAGACAGGTACTGCCCAGGAGCTAGGTATTACAAAACCTCCCTGCCAGTCACTTTTATACATTATTGAGTCCTCATGACAACTCTGGTAGGATGGCATTATTATCCCTAGTTATGCAGGTAAACTTAGGCTATATGAAGCTAGTTTACAGCAAAGTGGGATTCAATCCCAGATGTTCTAGGTTATAAAGTCCATGTGCTTCTCAGTAGGCTACATCACATAATCCCTGAATAACAGGGTAGCTCTTGAGGGAGAGAATTAGGCCTTAAGAAGAAGAGACATTTTACAGATAAATAAAGAATAGCTGTATCAAGGTGGAAGGAAGAAGTAAGTGGGATCAAAGCATGTAGAAAATTGACCTTAGGTCAAGGTCCAGCACATCTCAGGAAAGGAACTGTGGCATCCTTCGTTTCAAGTTTGGAATTAAGTAAGCACCAAAGTGGAAGTGGAGTTGGTAACAGCCTAACACTGACGACTGGCTGATTCAGAATATTCTAGGAGGGAGAGTGATGACAATATAACGCTTCCAAATAAAAACCCTGTAGTTTGGATGAGCATGGAGGTGGGACTGCCCTAGGGACCAAGTGACAAGAATACCTATAGAGAGCCTGGAATAAAAGAGGCTTCCAACATTTACTTTGCATCTCAGATTTCATTTTTTGGAGAGCTTTGGGAAAAAAAATCTTTAAATTAAGTTTGTTGCAGCTGCTCTGTCAGGAACTTATCAAGCGCTACAGCCATCAGAGCAATTAAAAAAATTGCACAGAAGGTAATTAAAAGCCTTACTGGTTCTTGCGATTAGACTGACATTTTAAATGCCTCTGGATGTTTTATTGTGCCAATAACCTATTTCCCTTGTCTCCAAGAGATATACAACTGACATCAGTAATTTACCCAAATACTCTACAGGTAACGTGTGCCAAATACAAACCTGCACTAAATTAGGGCCAAAATTCTCCTCTGTGCATTAGGTATGATACATCTTAATGGGAAAACTGCTGTTTGCAAATTCCTGCTGTATGTTTGTGTTTTTAGTGTTCATTGTCCCCTTTTCTTAGCTCTGTGCATACAGCCTAATGTTGATGCTTAGCTGGAATATACCAGATCTATGGGCAGGCCAATTTTTTCCAATTTTCACACGATAATGCAAGAATCATGGCTTGGGAGGACAGGGCCTTATGTTGTCATCATTCTTGAGTGAAGATTTATTGTAGAATGTGTGTCCTTTAATGCCTGCTCTTGAAAGGAATTCTACCTTCTGCCAGCCTCAACCCTCAATGTAGGATTGGAACACATGTTTGTTATTTTAGTAATAATCTGATGAAAATGTTGCCATATGATTGAATTTAAGAAGCTGTCCTGGTTCAGGGGCTAGGATTTTGAGGACATGTCTTAACCAGGAGTTTAGTTTTGCTCATTTTTCTGTTCTTTTGAGGAAGCATTCCCAGGAGAGTGATGGACTCTCTATCATATCAGGATACAGATCAACTTTCCTTTGGAATGCAAAAAACATAAACAAACAAACCAAAAAGAAGATAAATGGAATTGAAGGTGGCTAGATGGTTTCTTCATAGTAAACTATTATGAGAAAACAAGAGTTAACGTCATTCTCAAAATATCAAAACTAGGTGAAACAACGAAAGCAGAGGCTGCCACAGTTTCTTCTTGGGAGAGAATGAAAACTAAAGGTAAACTTATATGTAAGTGCTTCTCTTCAGATTTTCTAGGAGAAACAAGATTTTAATTTGCTTTCTTCATTTCTCCCATGTGACTTATCTTTCTAGTATGCTGCATAATTTATAACCACTATAAGTGGTTCTCAGAAGAGCTGAGAGCATTTGAGCAATGCTTTTATACCAGTGTGTAGCAATGCAATCCAGGTAGTCTAAGTTCTTTCCAGAGCCCCTGTGCCCTCTGCGTGAATGGCACACACAGTCCTCCACATCCTCAACCCTGTGGGCTCACAGGCCCAAGCATACCAAGACTGAAGACCATTGAAATTCAAATAAGAATTTATATAAGAAGAGAATAGATTTCTTTCTTTCTTTCTTTTTGATACAGAGTCTCACTTTGTCACCCTCGGTAGAGTACTGTGGCATCATAGCTCACAGCAACCTCCAGCTCTTGGGCTTAGGTCATTCTCCTGCCTCAGCCTCCTGAACAGCTGGGACTACAGGCACCTGCCACAACACCCGGCTAGTTTTTCGTTGCAGTTTGGCTGGGACCAGGTTCAAGCCTGCCCCCTCAGTATATGGGGCCAGTGCCCTACTCACTGAACCACAGTGCCACCCAGGAATAGATTTCTTAACAGAGTTAACTAGATTAAACAGCTGCACTTTCCTTCTTCTTCATTTTTTTTTTTTTTTTTTTTTTTTTTTTTTTGGTAGAGACAGAGTCTCACTTTATTGTCCTCAGTAATGTGCTGTGGCACCACAGCTCTCAGCAACCTCCAGCTTTTGGGTTTAGGCAATTCTCTTGCCTCAGCCTCCCAAGTAGCTGGTACTACAGGCACCCACCACAACACCTGGCTATTTTTTGTTGCAGTTTGGCCGGAGTTGGGTTTGAACCCGCCACCCTCGGTATATAAGGCCAGGACTCTACTCACTGAGCCACAGGTGCCACCTCAGTTTCGTTTTTTTTAAGGTTAAAATAAGATGATCATGAACATGATGTGAAATTTTGCACAAAGCAAACATCAAGAAGGACAAAATGAAAGATGCTCAAAACTATCACCTCTAAACAGTAGATTATGCAATGTGAGGATGCCACAATGGGAGACAGATGCAGTAGGCAGTGCCATTACGTGGAGTCCTTACACAGACAATAGATTCCCCAGAATTAAAGGGCAAGTGGCTCTGGCTTTTGAGCCCTTACTGACCATGACAACTGTAATCAAAGTGAAGAGTCCATGGGTCTATTGAGCAAGTTCTTTGCCACATACATCAATTTTTATTTATATATTTTTAATATACGGTCACAATTTTCCTAGTGACTCTGGCCATTTATCTGCTTGCCCACCAGATGCACATAACTAGTGAAACTGGAGCACATTCGTAAAGCTATGCTTACTCAAAGATCAGTTTCCCACAGCCCATATTATGAGTATTCCATGTGTCTGCAAGCCCCAGCGCTAGTCTAATGCTATAGATATTTTCAAAGAGTTTTCAAAGTATGAGTTCTTCATATATAAGATAGTAACAAGGAAAGGTCATAAAATTTATTCCTCTAGAAAATTTTTAGAAGAGGATAAATTCCAGTGGTATCCATGGATCTAAGAGAGAGAGAGAGAATCATCTTTCATTAAATACAATAAACGAATAAAAATGGGTTTAACTCAGTGAAATTTTCTTTGGGAAAAACATTTGGACACTATGTTATGATTTTTTAAAAATTGATTTAAATGAAATTTTATTTTTCATGTGTTTCATTTCATGTTGTAAAAATATGAAAGTCATCTAAAGATAATGTAAGAACAAACTGATCTCTCAAGATCCTCAATGGCCCAACAATAACATAACATCTTGAAAACGTTAATAGAGTTTATTCTATGATGCAGGGCAACAAGAGAAATTGGAGGCACTTTTACCAAGTCATCTTAAATTTAAATTAAATCAATAAATCTTTTTTTTGCCAGGTGTGAAAATAGCTGTCTTATATAGAATGTGTTTTAAGTGAAAATATAAACTTCAATATTCATGTCAAAATTTATAGAAGATTTGGCATGTGTTATGTATACAGGGATATTGAAGATGTGATTGATATTAACAAGTCCCTTTAAAATCCCACTGATAAAAATCTTCAATATTACATATTCAAGTATTTCAGTTCAGACATGTATATTCCCTATGCATGTAAGCAAATAGGGGAATATCCAATAATTTCAGGAAAAAAGGTATCATTTCAAAAACATTTGCTAGTAAGTGTTAACAATGGGTAAGCAATACATGCATAAAATGTAGAAAGTCCTAGAACTAGAGATGAATAGACTTCAGTCACCTGGAGAAGGCATATATGTTTATGTCCTTTTGTACTTAGCCATCTGCATTCCTGAAATGAATCTGAAATTTGCAAATGCATTAACCTGTCTGTCTCAGTAAGGGTTTTCCAGACAAGCAGAACCAATAGGAGGTATGTGTATATCTGTAAAGGGATATATTATAAGGAATTGTCTAATGTGATTACGGAGGCTGACAAGTCCTAAGATCTGTAATCAGAAAGCTAGAGACACAGGACAGTCCCCAGTGATGTAGTTCCCTGAAGCTGGCAGGCTAGAGATCAAGGAAGAACCAACATTTCACAGGCTTAAGACCCAGGAAGGTTTGATACATCAGTACAAGTTCAAAGGCAGGAAAAAACCAATGCTCCAGTTCAAGGCATTCAGGCAAGAGGAATTCCCCTTTACTAGAAGGAAGAATAGAAAGAAATTACCTTTCTGTACTATTCAGGCCTTCAACTAATTGCATAATGCCCACCCACATAGGGTGCAATCTGTTTTACTTAGTCTACCAATTCAAATGTTAATCTCATTTAAAACACCCTCACAGACACACCCAGAATAATGTCTGACAGAATATTTAGATACTCTATGGCCCAGTCAAGTTTACATGTAAAATTAATCATTTCACTATTGTAAGCAATCAGAAACTTTTAAAGAGTTATATGATTGGGTGTAGTGGCTCAATTCTCTAATCTCAGCAGTTTGGGAGGCTCAGCTGGGAGGATCACTTGAGGCAAGAAGCTCAAGACCAACCTGAGCAACACAATTAGTGCCCATCTCTACAAAAAACAAAAAAGCTTAGTCAGTCACAGTCCTATGCACTTGAAGTCCTAGAAACTTGGGAGGCTGAGGTAAAAGGATTACTTGAGCTGAGGTCTTAGAGCAGGGGTCCTCAAACTACAGCCCCCGAGCCACATGCGGCCCACCGAGGACGTTTATTGGGCCCGCAAGGTGTTTTTGCTTCCGCTGCCTGTCCTGTTCAGCAGCTGACTCATCCTGGGCCCACAAAATCTGTTAGCGGAAAAACCATTGGTTGCATTCCCAAATAAAACATGTGTGGATTCACTGGAAAAGTTGCGAAAGGAGTTCCAATTTAGATTTAGAGAGCTTCATCTCCATGAACAGGACATAAAGCTTTTCCATAACCCATTTTCTATTGACATTGAAAATGTGGAGGTCAGTTCCTGAAGTCATTGCCCTAGCCGCCCCTCTGCCAGCTGCTCCAGCCCCACCTAGGGCAGTGTCTCTGGCAGGTGGGAGCCAGGTGCTGATGGGTGCGGCAGGGGTGGCTGAGTGCTCCTATGGCTCCAGCTCCAGCTCTGCACCGGCAGCAGCTTTCCAGCTTCTCCCCAAGGCTGGCCTGCAGCAGCCGGATGCTCTAAGACTGGTTCCACTGTTGCTCAGAGGACACACGCAGTGGGATTCAGAAATTCCTGGAGAACTGCCTTTGTGAGAAGCTGGAAGTATTTCTTTAAATTCCATCTCTTAGTTTTTCAAAGAAACATCAAGAAACCATGAACAACATTAGTAATGAAGAGTTTGACTGCCGCTTGCTTGATGAAGGTTTTACTGCCAAGGACATTCTGGA
>CAUYRH010159102.1:0-20074 GCA_963574655.1 Perodicticus potto | reverse complement strand
ACCTCTAATTCCTGGGCTCAAGCGAGTCTCTTGCCTCCGCCTCCCAAGTAGCTGGGACTACAGGTGCCCGCCACAACGCCCGGCCATTTTTTGGTTGCAGCCGCCGTCATTGTTGTTTGGCGGGCCCAGGCTGGATTCGAACCCGCCAGCTCAGGTATACGTGGCTGAGGCCTTAGCCCGTTGAGCCACAGGCGCCGAGCCTCTTGAGTACAACTCATTTAAACAATGTGCTTCTTTAAGAAACCTCCGAAGTGTTATTGTGGATGCCATGGCTGGCGGGTGGGGTGAGAACTTGGGACAGGCAGGTTTTCCAGGCCCCTTAAACACTGTGTTGGACACTCCTCCTGCTGGCTTCAAAGACTTCCCTCCAAGCTGCTCACAGTCAGGTGAGGGATAAAATAATAGCCTGAAGAGTCACCCTTCCTGCAAATTCTTAACCACCTAAAAGAAAGAAAGGACAAGCCAAGCTACTCCACAGAGGGCCACTGTGTGGCAGCACCACATCTTGCCAAAGCTTGGGACACAGGGAGTTGGGCAAATATGAGGAGTACGACTAAGGGTACAGGCAGACCGTTAAATTGACGATGTGCAGATGACAATAATAGCTAGAGCCTGGGAGTGTTGACTCTGCGTCAGAGGCTTCTCAAAGTGAATTCCCCTTATTCACTCATTGATTTGCAAAACAACCCTACTGGTATTGCCTTGATTTTGTAGGCAGAGATCTACACCAGCCAGGGAAAGTAACTTGCAAGGTGATACAGTGAGAAACCTGGAATAGCTGGGATCCGAACCCACATCACCTCTCTTTAGAGCTAGTGCTCCTCTACCAAATATGATGTCATTCAAGCATTCACAAGGAAATCTTAAAAGTAAAGCAAAATGTTGTAAAACAGTATCAAGTCCACAATAGCCATGGTAATGTGGCAAGAACGTAGGACATGCGGGGCACATCGGTGAGCACAGAGGAGGGCATCAGCAAACCTTTTCTGGTGAGGGCCGCGTGGGAACTATTTAGGCTTTGGTGGCCAGATAACTCCTATTGGAACATCCCAACTCTGCCATCATGATGTGAAAACTTCATAAACAGCATGTAAAAGAATGAGCATGGCTCAGTGCCTGTGGCTCAACGGGCTAAGGCACCAGCCATATACACCTGAGCTGGTGGGTTCGAATCCAGCCCAGGCCCGCCAAACAACAATGACGGCTGCAACCAAAAAATGGCCGGGCGTTGTGGCGCGTGCTGTAGTACCAGCTACTTGGGAGGCGGAGGCAGGAGACTCGCTTGAGCCCAGGAATTGGAGGTTGCTGTGAGCTGTGATGCCACGGCACTTTCTCCAGGGTGACAGCTTGAGGCTCCGTCTCAAAAAAAAAAAAAAAAAAGGAATGAGCATGGCTGTCTTCCAATACAACTGTACGTGTGGACACTGACATTTTCTTTTTTTTGGTAAAGCAGGCACACATCTTTATTCCTTTTTTTGTTTGTTTGTTCAGTTTTTTTGTTTTTTGCAGTTTTTGGCCGGGGCCAGGTTTGAACCCACCACCTCTGGTATATGAGGCCAGAGCCCTACTCCTGTGGGCCACAGGAGCCGCCCCTGAAGTTTGAATTTCATGTAATTTCCATGTGTCACAAAATATTTTTCTTCTTTGTATTTTTCCCCTCCATTTAAAAATGTAAAGCCATTCTTAGCTGACAGGCTATATAAAAACACACAGTAGGCCAGTTGGGCCCCCCGGCTATAGTTTTGCTGACCCCAGGTATAGAAGAAAGAAGAGTATCTGGATTTAATTCAGTAAATGCCTACCATAAGCAAGTGCTGAAATACTTAGACCAGTAGACAGAAATAGTCCTCCATGGGAAATTATGTTTAATGAAATAAACCAGGCACAGAAAGACAAATACTGCATGATCTCACTCATGCGGAATCTCAAAAGCAGTTCTAGAAGTAGAGAGTGTATTAGTGGGGAGGGGAGAGGAGAGAGGAATGATAAGAAATTGGGCAACAAGCACGAAACTGCAGTTAGGGAGGAGGAATAAGTTCTGGTGTCCTATTGCATAACTGCGTAATAGGATGACTACCATTAACAATAATGTATATTTCAAAATAGGTAGAAGAGAGTTTTTTGTTGTTGTTTTTTTTTTTTTTGAGACAGAGCCTCACTATGTAGCCCTAGGTAGAGTGCTGTGGAGTCAGAACTCACAGCAACCTCCAACTCTTGGGCTCAAGTGATTCTCTTGCCTCAGCCTCCCAAGTAGCTGGGACTACAGGCGCCCGCCACAATGCCTGGCTTTTTTTTTTTTTTTTGGTGCCGTCATTGTAGTTGTCATTGTTGTTGGGCAGGCCCAGGCTGGGTTCGAACCTGTCAGCTCCGGTGTATGTGACTTGTACCCTAGCCGCTGTGCTACAGGCCCCAAGCCTAGAAGAGAGGTTTTTAAATGTTCTTATCACAAAGAACAGTATCACAAAGAAATGATAAATGTTTAAGGTGATGGTGTGCTGACTACCCTGATTTGATCACTAATCAGTGTTACATGTAATCAGAACATCATGTTGTACCGAATAAATACGTACAAATATTATGTATCATAAACTTAAAAAATAAAATATATGAAAATTAAAAACAAAGAAAAAAATGTCCTCCATGGGCTAGTAGTTGAGCAAATAAACAAGCTATTATAGGGAGTACAGGTCTTATCAGGACAAGTAGAGGGCTCCTAAATCAGGCTTAAGAGGGCAGGGAGAGGAAGGAAGCAGTGACACACAGACATGTCACTGAAAGATGAGAAGGAATACATCAAGAAAAGGTAAGGTGAAAAAAAAAAAAAAAAGGTAAGGTGGTGCAGCACTTGGGAGGCCAAGGTGGGTGGACTGCCTAAGCTCACAAGTTCGAGACCAGCCTGAGCAAGGGCGAGACTCCATCTCTAAAAAATCGCGGGGCAAGCCTCTCGGTCTGTGGCAGCTGCGTTAGCCTGGCCCCAGGAGCAGAGAGCGAGGGGAGACGGAGCGAGGTTGGAGGAGTAGGTCTAGTTCCTGCCAAGCCACCACTGCAGGCCGCGAGGATGGTTGGGCCCCTGCGGCTGGAGAACCCTGTTCCCCTGAGTTAAAAAAAAAAAAAAATAGAGGGGCATTGTGTCAGCTACTTGGGAGGCTGAGGCAAGAGAACTGCTTAAGTCCAAGAGTGTGAAGTTGTTGTGAACTGTGACACCATGGCCCTCTACCGAGGGGGACAAAGTGAAACTCTGTCTCAAAAAAATAAATAAAGAAAGAAAGGTAAGGGGGAGAAAACATGGCAGGTGGAACACCGTGGAGTCCGAAGACTTAGGTTTGAGACCCCTTGCTACCATTTACTCATTAGTGGTTATCTAGGAAATTAGTGTATTAGTGGGCTTAATTTCCTCTTGTGCAAAATGAATGTAATGTTGAAGCTTACTTCACAAGGAGACATCTTCACAAGACGACAAGGACAAAAGTGTTGCACAATATTACTAATAGTTTATTTTCTGTGTTCTCCATTTGCGAATTGAATGACTTTGTGTGAATAATATGCATAATCCCTTCCAGCCCTGAAATTCTATGAATTCTTGATCTTTATCTTTAGGTACAGAGACCCTGGTATTGAGCAATTCTGGGTATTGTCAATGGAAATGGTGACCTGCCCCAGGACAACTATGACTGCCTGAAGCTGAAGAAATATAGTGTCCCTTGTACTCAAAGATGACATCAGTGATGGTGATGGTGGCCCTCCCTGGGGAGAAAAGCTGAAAGACGGACACACATTCTACCCTGACCCCACCTGGGAGGACCACGGAGAGTCAGCAGCCATGGCTGATTTGGCAGAGTTTCAACTTGAGGTCGCTATAGACGGAGATGCCTAAACACGCCCAGCTCTTGATTGGTGGTCAGTTGGCCCCACTGACTCATGTTGGCAGATCCACTCAATTCTTTCCATGTAAGAAAAAAATGCACTAGTAGTTCATTTTTAGTAGTTCATCCCCCTTCCCTTAAGTATGTGGTAACTTTTCCTTTTTGAAAATAAGAAGTTCGAGCAGATTTCTCGATGGTCTGAGCAGGCAAGTGACAAATTAAGAAGAGTTCATAGGAAAAATGAAGCTGAAGTTGTTTGTGTTTGTTGTGGGACTTATGGCCATAGTCCTAACTCTTTTGTTCCTGTATACAAACAATTTAGTCCCAAAAAACTACCTGCAAGTAGGGAAAATCTCAGACTCTTCAGACCTTGCAGAAGTTTGTGACGTGGTTGTGACAGGAAAGGAAATTTTCTTGGATGAAAATATACCAGTGACACTGCTGAGAAATGTAACTTGCCAACAATACTTGATCCAGAATCACTACATAATGGAACCTTTGTCCAAAGAAGAAGTTGAGTTCCCTCTGGCATATGTCATGGCCATCCACAAGGACTTTGATACATTTGAAAGGCTCTTCCGGGCCATTTACACTCCCCAGAACCTCTACTGTGTTCATGTGGATAAGAGAGCCTCAGCTGCTTTCACAGATGCTGTCGGAAAACTACTGAGCTGCTTCCCAAATGCCTTTGTGGCTTCTAAGAGGGAGTCTGTGGTCTACGCAGGAATCTCCAGGCTCCAGGCTGACCTGAACTGCCTACAAGACCTTGTCACCTCAGAAGTTCCCTGGAAGTATGCCATCAACACTTGCGGGCAAGATTTCCCCCTGAAAACCAACAGGGAAATAGTTCTGTATCTGAAAGGATTAAAAGGGGAAAATATCACACCCGGGGGGCTGCCCCCTCCTTCTATTATGAGGAGGACGAAATTCGTGCACTTGGAGCAGAGATACCATTTTTTTTCCTTCATGCTGAGGACTTGGATGAGAAAAACGCCTCCTCCTCACAGTCTGACCATTTATTTTGGCTCTGCCTATGTTGCCCTTACAAGGGAATTTGCTAATTTTGTTCTTCAAGACCAGAGGGCCATTGATTTACTTGAGTGGTCAAAAGATACCTACTCTCCTGATGAGCATTTCTGGGTGACACTCAATAGGATTCCAGGTATGCGGAACTTGAGTTCTATTCTATGTAAAATCTGGAGTGTGAATGTGTGTGTGTTTTATACATTAAAAATGTCCTTGACTGGCTCGGTGCCCATAGCTCAGCAGTTAGGGCTCCAACCACATACACTGGGGCTGTTGGGTTTGAAGCCGTCCTGGGCCTGCTGAACAACAATAACAACTGCAACCAAAAAATAGCCAGGCATTGTGGCGGGTGCCTGTAGTCCCAGCTACTTGGGACTCTTAAGCCCAAGGGTTTGAGGTTGCTGTGAGCTGTGATGCCACGGCACTCTACCGAGGACAACATAGTAAGACTCTGAAAAAGATAAATAAACAACTTAAATTTTAAAAAATTTTTAAAAAGTCCTTGGCTGCATTATTCACCTGTTTCCAGACTTTATGAACATCCTGTAGACTATCTTGCATGTCTGTTTCAATGAATTAATGTAAGTTATACTTCTTATGTATCACTAAATATACTGTTTGCCTATAGAATGTGTGTATTAAATTTATGCTGGCATTGTATATCACAAATCTTTGATATGATACCCCCCAAAACATTTTTTAAGCAATGATAGTATGTTATTTAGAAATAAGTTCTCTTCAATATGAACTATTCATTGTGGTTTCATTTTCTGTGAATTTGAATGATTAGAGTTTGAAAGTTTGAGATCTGAGAATGTCCATAGAATCTTATAATAATAATTTGAAAAGATGCAAATGTCTCCAAGTAAAAAATATTCAAAAAGTTGTCAGGCAGGCATACCTTTTGGGTGCAGGACATACTTACAAGAGGGACTCTACCTAACACATGCAAATATATTGTAACCTAGTTGCTTGTACCCTCTCCTTAACCTAAAATTAAAAAAAAGAAAATTTACATTAAAAAAAAGTCATTGAGCATTTCCAGAATTAAGAACGATCAACCAGATGACCTGTCCACTGTCTTTGGGCCAAGGCCACTTGGCAGCTTCATTTTGATTGGTGAATGAAACATTTGGCAGCTTCATTTTGATTGGTGAATGGAAACCCTCTGTAGGATAGACTTCTACTCATCTTCAGGAACTCACCCTTCATGCAAAATTTAAAAACACTATTCTAGTTATTTGTGGGAAGAAAATGTAAAAACATTTTTTTCTTATAAAATTTAGTCTCATTGCAGAAAATCTTGGAAATGCAGAAAAGTATAAATAAGACCAGTACAAACTGCACACTGCTTAAACTGAGAATTAATTACTGTTAAAATATTTGAATTATTTACCTCCTTCTCTGTGCATTGCTTAACAAAGTTAGACTGTAGCGATGATGTACTTTTGTATCTTTCTTTCACTTAATACTACATCATAATAATTCCACCATGTGATTAAAAACATGAAATAATTACATTTTTTCATAGTATGGATGTACCATAATTTGCTTACCAATTCCTCAAACATTGAGCGTTGGTTCCCAGGTTTTAATGCTAAATAACATCAAAAGTAAGTAATGTCTTTTCACATAAAGCTTTGCCACATTTCAGTATTACTGCCTTTGGAATTAGAACTTACCAATTGAAAGATAGCCACATTTGAAGTTCTTGATACATATTGCAAAACTGTTCACAATTGTTCTAATTTTCCATCAGTTCACCAGTATGCAATCACACTTCTGCCAACAGTAGATATTCTGATACATCTCTTTGCGAAAACTACTTGAATTAAATTAAAAAAGATGGGCGGTACCTGCAGCTCAACGGAGAAGGGCGCCAGCCCCATATGCTGGAGGTGGTGGGTTCAAACCCAGCCCCCACCAAAAAAACTGCAAAAAAAAAAAAAAAAAGAGATGCATTACCATTTTTATTTAGAATTCATTGAGGGTGATTTTTTTAAATGTATGTTAGCTATTTTTCTTGCTCTTTGTGTGTAGACAGTTTTCTGGATAGTGGGCTTGGAATTTAATTAAATGAAGAAAACAGATTGGGTGGCCAGCAGAAGAAAGGATAAGTCTATTTAGAGAAAAGAATGGAACAAGAAGAAGCTGTGTAGGACTGAGATTACTTAAATGGGCAGGATGAAATAGCAAAATAATTAGGTAATCACCAAGGAAAAATCAGCTCTTTCTATGATTTGACTTAACTGGCTCTTAACCGATAAGTAAATCCAATCCCGATCCCCAGGACATCTATCCCTCCCCCCCTACCTCCATCTCCAAACCCTGCATTGGTAAAACACTGATGCCTACAAACTTACTAAATCATGTTTAGCCTAAAACTGCCTCCTCCCCATTTGAAGTTCAGCCAAAAGGTTTCTCCATACATGCTGAACTGTAACATACTATGTGATGTGTGAACAGACTGTAACCTATTCTTGTACCGATCAGACAGTTTTGGCCAATCACAGGCGGCCAGTTGCTCAAATAAGGAAACATCAGTACAGCTATTTCTGTATCTCACTTCTGTTTTCTGTATAAATCCTCTTAAACCACACAGTAGCACTGGAGTCATTCTGAACCTCTTCTGGTTCTGGGAGTGCTGACTGATTTGAAGTCATTTTTTGTTCAGTTAAACTCTGTTAAATTTAGTTGTTCTAATGTTTTTCCTTTAAACCATGAATATTAGATGATTTCATTCCTTTCTTGGGAAATTTTATAGAATCATTGTATGGAACATTTTACTTACCTTACCGCCAAAATTCCCATGGACTGGTGTCTACTTTTCGTGCTTTTCCAAATTTCAAGGCAACTTGCTGGAAATTTTACCATTTGGAAGAAATGAAGTCCATGAAGAAATTTCAAGTCACGTCCTGACGGGGAAGCTGGATCATAGATCCAGATCTAACACAAGCCTACAGTCTAAGATGAGGGAGAAGGTAACCAGTCAAGACCCTTACAATTAGTCTTTTCCAACGGGTAAAAAAACTTCATGACCATTTTGGAAAACATGGAATACAGGAGAAAGTATGTGGAAGAAAGTAATTTCTCACAATCTTCAAACTCTAAAGAAAACTCTGTTAAAATGAGGGCTTTTCAGAGGGAGGTCATTTTAAGAATTGTTGATTTTCTATTCTTTCAGTTTCTCTTGGCTTTATGCCTGCAAGAAATTTGTTAACCTCTCTGGATTTTTCTTTTTTTAGAGACAAGTGTCTCACTATGTTGCCCAGACTGGCCTCAAACTGCTGGGCTCAAGCAATCCATCCTGTTGCCTCAGCCTCCCAAATAGCTGGAACTACAGGCACTTGCTTTAACCCCATTGAATTGTATATGCTGCTTCCAACGTCCAACTGTTTGAGGGAAGAGAGGGACATGGGAAAATGCACAGTTGGACTTATTTGTTGCCTGGGAGTAGAAATATTTCCTTTCTGGAAGGGAATGTACAGAACCTGTTTGCCTTGCCTATGCGGAACCTGAGGCTGAGAGACAGGAAGTGACTTGCTCAAGGTACACGGCTTGCATTTTAGAGGAGACAGCCTGACTTCTGACTCCCAGCCCAGGGCATTTTCTACGAAATCCTGTTGCCACCTTGGAATTCCTCTTCCCTAATGGGAAGGCATCTGGGAAGAGCACAGATCTAAATCAGGTATAGGTCATATCCTTACGGCTGAGGCTATAGGATTTTCGACAAGAAACTAAATAAAAGGGCAGAAGCTTAAGTATGAGAGGTCTGTGAAGGGAATGCAAAATTTCCCCTCTGAAAAAAGCAGCCTCGGAGGGTAAAGTGCACAGTAGTCTCAAGAAGATACCAAAGAATCATGATCTGAGCTCTAATTGAGCGTTCTTGGGGAGATCCAGTTATATCGAGGTGGTCATCTCCCCAAACAGCTTCTCCTATAACATTTCTGGAGTGGGAAGCCTTCAACCCAAAGCCCTCCTGGATTCTGCAGGGCAGGGATGAGCCGGATTTGGGTGACACCTGGGTCCAGGAAGTTGAGAAACTCCACTTCCGGCAGACCTGCCTTCTCCCCTCAGAGACTCTTAAGGCCCGCCTTTGAAGGAGGGACTGAAGGCAAACAGACCTTCCCACTTTCGCTTTCCAGCCTGTGTCGTTCCACTTAAAACACTACAGTTAAACTGCTTTTCCCTTAAAGAGGCTTTGAGGGTTTGCCGATTCTCGACTCTCAGAAGTTTAATCCTCCTGGAAACAGAGGTAGGTAGAGGGCAACTTGCTGGAAATCTATTTGAGGGAGAGAGGAAATTGATCGTCCCATATTACCTCTATTTAATCCCCAGTAACAGTTCAAGAGCCAGCAGGCTTGTCCTCCTTGGGGCTACATATATTTTATATTTCCAGAACCTAGCACAGTGCCTGGCATGAAGTCAGTACACAAATGATGTTGGATGAGTGGATGAATCATTTGGTTGTGGTTCATGAGATTTCTGTTTCTAAAGGTCCTCCTTACCCCCACAGAATACCACATTTGCATATGATTTGGTTATGTGATGTCCCTCCTGGGCCCTGTGATGTTTCATCTGTCTTGTTAAATCATTAGTATCCACACATATCTTAATTACAAAGTTTAACCTTTTGTGAAAGGGCAACATTCACTTCTAACTTAATGGCTTACATTATAATCCTCAGTTCTCTTAAGGCAAGGGGAAATGTTTCCAGAATTTAGTAAGGTACCTGGCATAGTTTGATGTTTAAAACGTATTTTATTTAATTAGTCACTCCCAAAACATTTCTGTGAGGTGTGAACTTCATTTGATGATAGGTAAAACCGAAAATGAAGCCTTGGAGTACTACTTAGAAAAGTAATAGACTAGTACTGAAATTCTATGAAAATAGTTTATCCTTTCAGATTAAAGATGGACCTATTAAGGAAATTCAGGTTTCACCAAACCAAAAGCTACTTTTCTGTTTTCGTTTTTTTTTTTTTGAGACAGAGTCTAACTATGTTGCCCTTGGAAGAGTGCTGTGACACTCACAGCAACCTCAAAGTCTTGGGCTTAAGCAATTCTGTTGCCTCAGCCTCCCAAGTAGCTGGGACTACAGGCAACCACCATGATGCCTGGCTATTTTTTTGTTGCAGGTGTCATTGTTGTTTACAGGCCTGGGCTGGGCTGGAGCCCGCCAGCTTCAGTGTATATGGCCGGCGCCCTACTCACTTAGCTGCGGGCACTGAGCCTGTTTATTTTTAAATGTGGGCCTTTGACTGTCATTGCTTGTAAAAGGTGTCTTTTCTCTACCTGGGGGTTAATTGGCCACGTAAAGATTTGGTACATCAGTTCCTATGGTTTTCCAGAAGAAATGGGGAGATTATAATTCCAGGCCTTAGGGACCCAATAACATAGGCAATCCATTTCTTTGTACTCTATTCTGTTTGAACAGCATGTTGTGACTGGAAGAAGGGAGGCTGCATTCTTTTGCTTTTTCTCTGTTTTTTCTTTAGAAATAGGGTCTCATTCTATTGCCCGCCTGGAGTGCAGTAGCATGAATCACAGCTCACTGCAGCCTAGAACTCTTGATTCTCCAGCTTTGGCCTCCCAAAATACTGGGGTTACAGGTGTGAGTGAACCACCACACCTGGTCTCTACTTCGTTCGTTCATAATGTTTTTCTTAGTGATCCAGAGTTCGAGATCTCAAGATCTCCCTTGTAGAACTCTACCCATAGCAGCAGAATTTTTCTTTTTTTGAGACACAGTCTTACTCTGTCATCCTGAGTAGAGTGCCATGACATCATCATGGCTCACAGCAACCTCCAACTCTTGGACTCAAGTGAGCCTCTTGCCTCCAGCTCCCAAGTACCTGGGACTACAGGCATCCTCCACAGCACCAGCTAGTTTTTCTATTTTTAATAGCGACAGGGTCTTCTCCTTGCTCAGACTGATCTTGAACTCCTCAATTCAAGTGATCTTCCTACCTCAGTCTCCCAGAGTGCTAGGATTACAGGCGTGAGCCATCCTGCCTGGCCACACAGCAGTGATTTTTATTTTCCACAACTTCAAAATCCTATTGAGGACTTTCCGAGAAAGAGATGAGAGGAAGTAAAGCTGAAATCCAGAAAGGTGAAAAAACCAAAAGTGGGGTCCTGGAAATAGGGTCTTTCTGACCCTATTCTACCTTCTCTGCATAATACCCAACCTATAAAATACACCCAAATTCAACCTCCGAGATAACTTTTTCCAACAGAGAAAAGTTAGGCTGCTGAAACAAATGAGGCTGTTAGGCTCATATTCCTAAATTCTGGGGTTGCAAATGCAGCTGGAAAGGGCCTTTGAGGGACAGGCTCTCTCTAGTCCTGGGCAGCTGTTTATCTCTTTGCGTCTTGCCTTAGGCTTGCATAGCTTCAACTCATACCTAATTGACTGAGCTTGAAGAGAACATCTTCTCTTGCATCTCCCTTGTTTCCAGCTATTTTATGTCAAACTATCACAGCCCACCCCCTTCCTCTGCCTACACATACCCTTTTCTTCCCCACGGCTTTCCCTCAAGGTCTGCCATTTGCTCTGATATCTCTGGCCAGCCCTGTGCTGGGTGCGTTAGGTATCCTCCCAGCATGGCCCAGAGATGGATGTCTTGATTTTGGAGATGAAAAACCTGGACTTAGGCTGGGCAACTGTAGCTTAATGGTTAGTGTGCCAGCCAAATCCTCCAGCTGGGTTCGAACCTGGCCCAGACCTGCTAAACAAACAAAAAAATGATAGCCAGGCATTGTGGCAGGCACCTGTAGCCCCAACTACTTGGGAGGCTGAAGCAGAGAATCGGTTGACCCCAAGAGTTGGAGGTTGGTGTGAGTTGTGACGCCACGGCACTCTACCAAGGGTGACACAGCAAGACTCTGTCTCAATAAAGAAAAAAAAGAAAAAGAAAAACCCTGATTTAAAGGTGTGGTGGCCTGGTTAGGAAGGAAGTCAAAGTTGGGAGTTGGAAACCTTGAGAAACAGCAGAGTCCCCCAGTGCCTGTGAGATTCTTGGGAGTTGTTTTCTCAAATTCACTCAAGGAAAAGCTGTGAAGTGTGAGATCAAATGACTTGTTCATCGCATGTTCAAGGACTCCAGGCTTGGCAAGAGTAGCCTTGGTTCACCTGGAGACTTTCTGACATATAATCCAGGGCTCTTTTAAAAAGAGCCTTGTTTCAAGCTATTACCTATGATTATAAAGAAACAGGGTACTAAATTGTTTTTAGGGTGCTACATTTAACAATAATAAATAAGCAAAAGGAGGGAGAGAAGAAGACAGGAAAATAGATGGAATTGCAAAAAAAGGACAAAATGTCAATGCACCCAGATTAAAAAAACAATTTAATCCAATCTGTTCTTTCTCTGAGACCTCACCAGGTTTTTATAGGCAAGGGAGAGTTTCCATTGGCCTCTCTGGTTTCTAACTTGGGCACAGAGATGATGTCATGACAAAATGAATGTGTGAAAAGCATTTTGGGTGTTTGTCATATGGTCCGTGAGTAACTAAGGTAAGGACAACAGGCCTCAGGTCGTAGAAAGGAAGGCCTTTCATTCTGCTCCCCTTTCTATGATCATTTATTAAAATTTAATTATAAGTGCAGTTATCTTAGTACAATAAGAATTAGTTTATGTCCTGGAGTGAGAATTTATAAGAGTACCTGTTATGGAGAAATAAACAATTAGAGGTTGAACACACTGTACACCCCGCCCTTTATTGAGTGACCAAACTGCAGGTCTGTGCTGCTTCCCAGTTTGTTCAGAGTTTTTCATTCTTCCCGATCACCGCCTCTGGTTTAGAATTGAGGGTACTGATTTTGATGTTGTGTTCAAGCTGGGATGAACAGTGTCAGTTCTTTTTTTGGTCACTCACTCATTACTATCTCCTCCCCTTATTTCACACAAATGCCAGAGCATTAAGCCCAGGATTTAGAAGAACAAGGAGTGGTAGATTGCAAAAGGGCAGCAGGAAAGCTGGAGGTTCAGGGGAACAGTGTTTCCCACAAGTCCATCAAGAGAAAAAGCATCAAGCAGCACTGGGTTGATGAACAAGAAAATAGATTCCTACTAATTCCTTTTAAAATGTCTAGCATTGGGTGGTGCCTATGGCTCAGCGAGTAGGGTACTGGCCCCATATACCGAAGGTGGTGGGTTCAAACCCGGCCTCTGCTGAACTGCAAAACAAAAAAATAGCCGGTCGTTGTGGCCGGTGCCTGTAGTCCCAGCTACTCGGGAGGCTGAGGCAAGAGAATCGCCTAAGCCCAGGAGTTGGAGGTTGCTGTGAGCTGTGTGATGCCACGGGACTCTACCGAGGGCGATAAAGTGAGACTCTGTCTCTACAAAAAAAAAAAAGAATAAAAATGTCTAGCATTGACAGGCATGGTGGCTCATGCCTATAATCCTAGTACTGTGGGAAGCTGAGCTGGGTGGATTGCTTGAGCTCAGGAGTTGGAGACCAGCCTGAGCACAAGCAAGACCTCATCTCTATTAAAAATAGAAAAATTAGGTTCGGTGGCTGTGGCTCAAGCAGCTAAGGCGCCAGCCACATACACCTGAGCTATCTGGTTCGAATCCAGCCTGGGCCTGCCAAACAACAATGACGGCTGCAACCAAAAAAAAATAGCCAGGCATTGTGGAAGGTGCCCCTAGTCCCAGCTACTTGGGAGGCGGAGGCAGGAGAATTGCTTGAGCCAAGGAGTTGGAGGTTGCTGTGAGCTGTGATGCCACAGCACTCTACCCAGGGTGAGAGCTTGAGGCTCTGTCTCAAAAAAAAAAAAAAAAAAGAAAGAAAGAAAAATTAGCCAGGCGATGTGGCAGGCACCTGTAGTCCCAACTACTTGGGACACTGAGGCAGGAGGATCCCTTGAACCCAGGAGTCTGAAGTTGCTGTGAGCTATACTGACACCATGGGAATCTAGCCCAAGGCAACAAATGTGAGATTCTCTATCAAAAAATAAATAAATAAATATGTCTAGCATTGTCAAAGATACCATTTTATTTTATTTTCAGTTTGAGACAGGGTTTTATTCTGTTACCCAGGCTGGAGTGCATTGGTATTATCATAGCTCACTGTGGCCTCCAACTCCTAGGCTTAAGTCATTCTCCAGCCTCAGCCTCCCAAGTAGCTGAGGTTGCAGGTGTGCACCACCATACCCAGCTAATTTTTTTTATTTAAAAAAAAATTTTTTTTTGTAAAGATGGGGTCTCTCTGTTGCCCAGGCTGGTTTTAAACTGCTGACCTCAAGCAGTCCACCCAGCTCAGCTTCCCATAGCACTAGAATTACAGGCACCAGCCACCGTGCTCAGCCGAAGATCAAAATCCAAAGACCCTTGTAGCATTTCACGTGAGGTGCAAGTAAAGACTCCTCTGCAGGAGCCGAGCCTGTGGCTCAAAGGAGTAGGGCGATGGCCACATATGCCAGAGGTGGTGGGTTCAAACCCAGCCCCAGCCAAAAACTGCAAAAAAACCCTCTAATGCCATGCAGGCTATGTTGAACGAAAAACAAACAAACAAACAAAAAGACTCCACTGTAGGAAGACACAAAATGCAAGTGTTGCGTCACCTGTAACTAAACCCAGTGGGCTGTAAAGTCAAAGAGCAGGTGAATGAGTTGAGATGCCTTGTGCCTCCTTTGTCTGCAGGGATAGAACAGGGCCAAGAATGAAGTGATAACCAAAACAAACAAAGGAAGGACCAATGTAATTATCTGAAGAATTGGGAGAAAAGACTGTAAAAATTACTTGGCTACTCAAGGCAGGCATAATTAGGCATTGATATCTTCATTTAGTTTACCTGTACTCAGTTACATGTGATTGGACTACTGTCCTAGAAAGACATTAAAAATAAAACAAAAATTGAGGAATCCGAAAAGATTGCTTTTTATGATGTTGATATACCAAGCTAAGGAGGCAACTAAGATTGCTTTTTATGACTACTGTATTAAAGAAGTGATTTGTTCCAGAGTATTCTACACAGGCACCTGAAAGGTAGTTAAGGAAATAGATATTTGGGTTCATTGAATTCTATTTTGGGGGTCCTATGGATGAGACTGGCTGTTCCTGACTCATGCTATAGAATCTAACTCCTAAAACAACTAAAGACTGATCACTGAGTTCTGGAGAATTCTCTTGTCGCCCTCTCCTGTGCTCCTGATGCGTGTAAAACAGTTGGCAACCGTCTTATTAATATATTAGCTTTCAGACTGGTGAGGGTGGCTCACGCCTAGAACTTTAGCGGTCTCAGAGGCCAAGACAGGAGGATTGCTTGAGGTCAGGAGTTCAAGATCAGCCTGAGCAAGAGCAAGGCCTCAACCTCTGCAAAAAATAGTAAAGTTAGCTGGGTCTGGTGGTGCACACCTATAGTCCCAAACACTCCGGAGGCTGAGGTAGGAAGGTGGCTTGAGCCCAGGAGTTTGAGGTTGCAGTGAGCTATTCTAACACCAGTACACTCTAGCCTAGAGAGAAAGACCATCTCTCTTACAAAAAAAAAAAAAAGAAAATTATCTTTCAGCTAAGGGAAAAAAACAACAATAATAACTCTTGTCTAATGTTCTAAAGTAATGGTTGTGAATACAGTACCCAATGAAGGCCAAGTAATGCTCTGGAAACTGTTATGCTATAATAAGTGCAAAACGCAGGATGTCAGCTTGCACTTCCCCTGTGATTCTGATAAAATCAAGATGTCTTTGTCTATGGGCAAGAGGAAAATGAAAGTGCAGGGCACGAAAACATTGCGTGTTTACAAAAAGTTCAGGATGTGAAAACACCATTTACAAACTATCTGCAATATTACAGCGTTTTATAATTATATCATTTCATAATAATTATATCACTTCATAATATTATTATATCATTTTATAATATTAAGAAGATGTATTAGAAAAAATAGGTATGTTGAACGTAACACATTCATAGATATAAATATATGGCTTCTACCCATCAGAATGACCTGGAATCTCTCACTAGTGCAATCAGGGAAACCAGGAAATGAAACCTTGAGCATCAATCAATAAATATTTGATTGTCTGCTATGTACAGACAATGTGAGAAGCTAGAAGCAGAGGAGGAATACGTGAGCTGAGCTCCAACGGGTCCCACGCACATTATTTGCAGCTAACTGCCAAATAACACAGAGCTCATTAGTGCTGTCCCAGACCTGTAATCTAGTTAATGTGGGCTCACAGAAGAGGGAGGAAAGGAGGAATAAGAAGATTTCAAAGGAGAGGTGATATGGTGTCATTTCCCTGAAGTATGCCTGTCAGGAGAGAGGTGGGTGTATGCACCTGTGTGTCAATGGGCTTCTTTACTCTTGTACAGTTATGCCTCTTTTTTTCTCAGTCCCATCTGTTCTTGGACATGGTAAGGAACGCTTTCTATATTTTCATTTTCTCACGATTGACCTATGGATGGTAAAATTATTCTCACTTTTTGCAGGTATAAAAAGTACCTTTAAAAGTATTATAAATCATGCTCAGCGCCTGTGGCTCAACGAGGCGCCAGCCACGTACACCTGAGCTGGCGGGTTTGAATCCAGCCCGGGCCCGCCAAACAACAATGACGGCAGCAACCAAAAAATGGCCGGGCATTGTGGCGGGTGCCTGTAGTCCCAGCTACTTGGGAGGCAGAGGCAGGAGACTCGCTTGAGCCCAGGAATTGGAGGTTGCTGTGAGCTGTGATGCCACAGCACTTTATCCAGGGTGACAGCTTGAGGCTCTGTCCCCCCCCAAAAAAATAAAAATAAAAATAAAAATAAAAGCATTATAAATCTGTATCTAAGAGCCTCTCTCCTGAAGTTCGAGAACATCCCAAACTGAGGCATCAGGGTGTTCTGTCTATATCCTGTGCAGGCCGGAGTGAAATAAATTTGACATTTACTAACTTTAGCCTCTATGCAATTTGGGGGTGGCAACAGATTATTCATTATTCTAGCATCTTTTTTATTTTTATTTATTTATTTATTGCATTTTTTGGCCGGGGCCAGGTTTGAACCCACCCACCTCCGGTATATGGGGCCAGCACCCTACTCCTTCAGCCACAGGCGCCACCCCATTATTCTAGTATATTTTTAAAAAGAAGTTAGCTTTTATTCATCAGTGTGCCAAATCACTTTGGGCAGTAAGTTAGACGGTGAGGCAAGCTTGCTAATTAATGTGACTTTTAAAGGATCTTACCTAGCAGCAGGGAAAATTAAGTTCTGGAAAAAATAGCCAGTCATATGCCACACTTTATAGCATACCCAGCCAATGCGGAGAAGGGGTGGGTATGTGGAAAAAGACAAGGTTAAGCTATTTATTTTTAAGCACTATATATTTATTGACAGAATCTCTCTCCAGTATGCACATGCTTCGAACTGAAGCTTTTAACTTGGCAGTGCTGTTTAAGCAAACAAACTCAGTCGGTTGAATGCAATGATTAACAGGAAGCTGGGGAGCTGACAGAGTTACCACCAGCCTTTGGCTGGGAGAAGCTGGGGGTGAAGTCTGAGAGCGATGACTTGCAGAATGGTCACCTCACCCACCAGCGATTTCACTGTGCCGACAGGTGGACCCCGTGGAAGCAGAACCTCCCCGAGGCAGTTTGTTTTTGTGTAGGAACAGGTGGCAGATTAGCAGGGGACAGAGCCAGTGGAAGGGAGCCGCTTCAGCAATGTGTCAAAGAAAAGTGAAAATGCAACACAGCGGTAAATGAAGAGGGAAGGAAGAAACAGGACAAGAACTGTCATTTGGAAGGACACAGCACGGCCGCTCGGAGCTGCATCTATCAAGGAGATGATTCTGAGTGCTGGAGAAAAATGTAAGTTCAAACGATCCACACTCTGATCATACCTCAAGAGACATTTTACTCATTTCCTGGTTTTGAATGATGGGTTCTTGGAAGCCCTGTCTTTTTAGTGTGTCTCTTATTACTGCTCTGATTTTTATATTTGTGTACAACAATGAGTTAGGGGAGAATAAACGTTTTCTGAGGGCAGCTCTGTCCAATGCTTCCCTGTTAGGAGAAGCCTGTCATCAGATTTTTAAGGGGAAGGTTTTTTACCTAACAGAAAATGCATTGAAAACTACCCTCGATGAAGCTACCTGTCGTGAGTACAAGGCTCAAAGTCATTATATAACAGAACCACTCTCAGAGGAAGAGGTTGCATTTCCTTTGGCCTACATAGTGACCATCCACAAAGACTTTGGCACTTTTGAGAGGCTCTTTAGGGCGATTTATATGCCCCAAAATGTCTACTGTGTGCACCTGGATCAGAAGGCGACAGATGCATTTAAAGATGCAGTGAAACAACTCCTGAGCTGCTTCCCCAATGCTTTTCTGGCTTCCAGGCTGGAGCCAGTGGTCTACGGTGGAATCTCCAGGCTCCAGGCTGACCTGAACTGCCTTCGAGACCTTGTCCTTGCCGAGGTTCCCTGGAAGTACACCATCAACAGCTGCGGGCAAGATTTCCCCTTGAAAACCAACAGGGAAATAGTTCAGTATCTGAAAGGATTTAAAGGGAAAAATATTACCCCAGGGGTGCTGCCCCCTGATCACGCCATTGGACGGACTAAATATGTCCATCGAGAACTATTAAACAACAAACATTCCTATGTGATTAAAACAACAAAATTAAAAACTCCTCCTCCTCACAATATGACCATTTACTTTGGCACTGCCTATGTGGCCCTCACGAGGGAATTTGCCAACTTTGTCCTCCAAGACCAGCACGCACTCGACTTATTCTCCTGGTCCAAGGATACGTACAGCCCCGATGAACACTTCTGGGTAACGCTCAATAGGATTCCTGGTATGTATGTCTCTTAGCGTTTGTTTTTAACGAACAAACATTGCATGGTTAATATGGAATAAAATGCTTAGAAAAGAGCAAAAAAAGTTAATAAGCCAGGCGTTGGGGCGAGCACCTATGGTCCCAGCTACTCGCGGGGCTGAAGCAAGAGAACCCAGGCCTAAGCCCAGGAGTTGGAGGTTGCTGTGAGCTGTGATGTCACAGCACTCTACTGAGGGTGATAAAGTGAAACTCTGTCTCTACAAAAAAAAAAAAGTTAATAATCAAACTTGTTCTCAGTTTCAAATGTTAAATTAAAACAAAAATTTCACCATATTTCTGTTTACAGCATAGGACACAAATCATGCCTGTTTTACAGGTGAGAAAACTGAGACACAGCAATTCCATAGAGGTGGAAACTCGACTGTGTGATTTGATTTTGCTGACTTGTCAACCTGCTTTTCTGGGCCCATAGACCCACCCCAAATGGGTGCTGTGGCCTTGACAGAGGACAAAAGATTGAGAGAAAAAAGATTGAGAGAACACTGGCCATACAAATGAAAAATTAAACTTAATTCTCCTTCGAGTGTAATGAGATTTAAAAGCAGGAATACATATTATAAAGTTTGAATGGCAATCTGAACATTTTAATAATATTTTTGCCCCTGTGGAAGCTCCTTTCAAAATGGGAGCAGGATAAAGCTTTTTAAATTCTTCATTTTCAAATTCTTTTCTGGAATTGAAACAAAACACACAACCAGTAAGTGAATTCAGCAATTATAAACCACGTCTCCTAAGCCTGATTGATATCCTTTTATCCTAAGTTGATTTTCTTTTTTTTCATTGTTGGGGATTCATTGAGGATACAAAGAAGCAGGTTACATTGATTGCATTTGTTAGATAAAGACCCTCTTATAATTGTGTCCCACCCCCCAAAGGTGTACCACACACCACACCGTGACCCCTGCCTCTCCCTCCTTCCCTCTCTCTGCTCTCCCCACCTCCCATCCCCCACCGTGTACTTAATTGCCCTCATACCAGAACTGAGTACTGAAGTCTCAGTTGTTACTAAATTAACTCCACCTCTCCTTCAGTCCAAATTCCAAATGATCTGAATAATCTCAGGTTGTTTCCAGTGAACCAACTCAGTTTTGCTGGTTGATTTTCAACGAGTAAATTTTTTTTACTCGTTGAAAATCAAAATTTGGATTCACAGTTGGAAAAGTAACTGGAATCAATATGAGAATAAAATTCACGGTCTTTTTCTTTTTCTTTTTTTTTTTTTTAAATACATGTATTTTATTATTCTTCATTACATTATTTCCCCCCCCTACCCGTCCGTGATAAGACAGAATTGATTTACAGAAAAGAATACAGAAAACACCAAAGCTCCTGGTAGTGGGAGAGATTTCAAG
>CAUYRH010159099.1:0-15069 GCA_963574655.1 Perodicticus potto | reverse complement strand
ATAGTGATTAAGAAAATGCTATGAGGGCTATCTCTCACAGTACAATCAAAATGTTTCTGATTGTATATGAAGCACATTCTGCCCTATGATTGCACCAATGTACACAATTATGATTTAATAAAATTATTTTAAAAAAAAAGAATTTAAACCAAGAAACAATGAACTTAAACTTGACCCTAGAACAAATGGATTTAACAGACATTTAGAGAACATTTCATCCTAATAAAACTAAATACACATTCTTCTCATCAGCCCATAGATCATCCTCCAAAATTGATCATATCTTAGGACACAAGTCTAACCTCAACAAATTTAAAAGAATACAAATTATTCCTTGTAGCTTCCCAGACCTTCACAGGAAAAAAAGTTAAACTCAACAGCAACAGAGATCTTCATACTCAAACGAAGTCATAGAAACTAAATAACCTTACACTGAATGATAGCTGGGTGAAAGACAAGATTATGAAGGAAATTATCAGATTTTTGTAACAAAATGATAATGAAGATACAAACTATCAAAACCTGTGGGATATTGCAAAGGCATTCCTAAGAGAAAAATTTATAGCATGAGAAGCCTTTATCAAAAAATCAGAAAGAGAGAAAGTCAACAACCTAATGGGTCATCTCAAGCTACTGGAAAAGGAAAAATGATCTAATCCCAAACCCAGAAGAAGAAATGAAGTAACAAAAATTAGGGCAGAATTAAATGAAATTGAAAGCAAAAGAATCACTCAAAAGATCAATGAAACAAAAAGTTGGTTCTTTGAAAAGATTAATAAAATTGATAAACCTTTGGCTAGCCTAAGCAGAAACAGAAAAGTAAAATCTTTAATAATGTCAATGAGAAACAATAAAAGGCAAATAACAACAGATACCACCAAATTTTTAAAAATCCTTAATGATTAGCACAAAAAAATCTATTTTCGAAAATATGAAAATCTAGAGGAAATGGACCACTTGGAAGCAAGCCACCTTCCTTGAGTCAACTAGAAAAATTAGAAATTTTGAATAGACCTAGATCAAGCACTGAAATAGCTTCAACTATTCAAAATCTCCCCAAAAAGAGAAGTCCAGGACCAGAGTTTCACATCAGAATTCTATCAAACCCTCAAAAAGGAACCAGCACCTATATTATATAACTTTTTCCAAAACATAGAAGGAAAAGAAAAGGAAGGAATCCTCCCCAACACATTCTATGAAGCAAATATCACTTTAATCCCCAAATCAGGAAAGGACCCAACAAAGAAATAAAACTATAGACCCGTATCATTAATGAATATCGATGCAAAAATGTTCAATAAGATCCTAGCAAACTGAATTCAATGACTCATCAAAAAAATTACATACCACAATCAAGTTGATTTTATCCCAGGGTTACAATGTGGTTGGTTCAATATAGGTAAATCTATAAATATAGTACACCACATAAATAAAATAAAACACAAAGACCATACAATTCTATCAATTGATACAGAAAAAGCTTTTGATAATATCCAGCATCCTTTCATCATTAGAATATTTAAGAAAATAGGCATAGATGGGACATTTCTTAAACTGATAGAGGCTATCTATAGCAAACTCACAGCCAATATCATATTGAATGGAGTAAAATAGAAAACATTTCCACTTGGATCTGGAACTAGACATTGTCACCACTGCTATTCAACATAGTACTGGAAGTCCTAGCCATTGCAATCAGACAAGAGAAAGTGATCAAGGGTATTCAAATGGGGTTAGAAGAGGTCAAGCTCTTTTAATGGATGTGAACAATTTGATATCTTTCTGCACTACAATAGTTGCAGGAAGACAACTCTTCACAGATAACATGATCTTATACCTAGAAAACCTCAGGGACTCAACTACAAAGCTCTTAGAAGTGATAAAGGAATATAGCAGTGTCTCAGGATACAAAATCAATACTTTCAAATCATTAGCTTTTATATATACCAACTAATCAATGATTAGCACAAAAAAATCTATTTTCGGAAATATGAAAATCTAGAGGAAATGGACCAGTTGGTATATAGCTTTTCTATATACCAACAATAGTCAAGCTGAGGAATAGAGTTAAGGACTCTATTCCTTTTATAGTAGTGCCAAAGAATATGAACTATCTGGGGATTTATATAACAAAGGACATGAAAGAGAATTATAAATCCCTGAGAAAAGAAATAGCAGAATATGTTAAATGGAAAAACATACCATGATCGTGACAGGGAAGAATCAACATTGTTACAATATCCATACTACCCAAAGCAATCTACAGATTTAATACAATCCTTATCAAATAATCAATGTCATACTTTAAAGAACTTGAAAAAATAGTACTTTGTTTTATATGGAATCATAAAAAACCTCAAATAACCAATACATTACTTAGAAATAAAAACAAATCCAAAGGCATCACATTACCAGACTTCAGGTTATACTACAAATCTACAGTGATTGAAACAGCTTGCTACGGGCACAAAAAATAAAGATGTAGATATATGGAACAGAATAGAGAATCTAGAGATGAACCCAGCCACATGTTGTCATTTGGTCTTTGATAAGCCTAACAAAAACATGCACTGGGGAAAAGATTTCCTTTTTAACAATGGTGCTGAGAGAACTGGCTAGAGACCTATAGAAGACTGAAACTGGATCCACACCTTTCACCACTAACAAAACATTGATCTCACTGGATGAAAAGATTTAAATTTAAGACATGAAACTATAAAAATACTAGGAGAGAGTACAGGAAAATGCTTGAAGATATTGGCCTGGGAAAGTATTTTATGAGGAAGACCTCCCTCCCACTCCAGCAATAGGAGCAACACCAAAAATATATTACAGGGATCTGACCAAGCTAAAAAGTTCTGCACAGAAAAGGGCACTATAAGTAAAGCAAACAGACAGCCTTCAGAATGG
Organism: Perodicticus potto; assembly: GCA_963574655.1. NCBI lineage: Eukaryota > Metazoa > Chordata > Mammalia > Primates > Lorisidae > Perodicticus > Perodicticus potto. Next base: position 12,159 of record CAUYRH010159099.1, on the reverse strand, counting down.
GAGAAGATTTTTGCAGAATATGATTCTAACAAAGGTCTGATAACTAGAATATACAGAAAACTCAAATTAATCAACAAGAAAAGAACAAAAAACTCCATTTCTTTGTGGCAAGAGACTTGAACAGAAACTTCTCTGATGATGACAGCCAAATGGCCAACAAACACATGGAAAAAATGTTCATTATCTTTAATCATCAGAGAAATGCAAATCAAAACCACTTTGCAATATCACCCAACTCCATTAAGATTAGCCCACATCGCAAAATCCTAAAACTACAGATGTGGCATGAATGTGGAGAGAAAGAAACACTTCTGCACTGCCGGTGGGATTGCAAACTAATACCACCTTTTTGGAACTAAAAGTTGACCTACTGTTTGATCCTGCAATTCTATTACTAGGTATATACCCAGATGACCAAAAGTCATTTTACAACAAAGACATTTGCACCAGACTGTTTACTACAGCCCAATTCATAATTCATAATTGCCAGGTTGTGGAAGCAGCCAAAATGCCAATCAACCTATGAATGGATTAACAAATTGTGGTATATGTATACTATGGAATACTATGCAGCCATGAAAAAGATGAAGACTTTACATCTTTTGTGTTTACTTGGATGGAGTTGGAACATATTCTTCTTAGTAAAGCATCTCAAGAATGGAGGGGAAAAGTGTCCAATGTACTCAATACTATTATGAAACCAATATATAAACTCTTACACATTCATACAAATGATAAAACACAAATATAGTCCAGAAAAAAGAAGGGGCAAGGGAAAATAGGGGAGGGGAGGGAAAGTGGAGGGAGGAGGGAGAGCATTTGGTGGGATCTTGCCTAATGTGCACAATGCAAGGGCACATTTCGAAACAACTAAAAGTAAATTATAAATGTCTTACCACAAAAAATAAGCAAAGTGTTGGTTTTGTTAATTGGTTTACTTTAAGCATTCCACATTGTATATCAAATCATTACATTGTGCCCCATAAATGTATACAGTTATAATTTAATAAAAATTAAATAAATAAGTAGCAGATATCAATACTCGATATTCTCTAATTTTGAAAGCTCTCTGAATCAAACTATGATTGTGATTTACACAATGTTTACAGAGTCCAATTCATCGTGGATTTAACCTCTTAGGAGTTCAAGAAAATATACATTTATAACAACATAAATGGAATTGGTGGAGAAAGCAGCTTCACCAGTTGGTTAAAAAAAAAAATGAGGCTTTTTATGAGATCCTTAAAACTGCCTATTATTGCAACAAGGCAAATGAAATTGGTCCTCTCTATTTATGACATTCTTTGAGCTGTGTGTCATTGTGACTTATTTTATACTTTAAGATAGTCCTTGAGGCTTAGTTTAACTTGATTTCACCTGCCCAGTGAAATAAAAACAACATTGATTTTGAAATACGTTTGACAAAAATGTCTCCTGAGATTTCCAAGGATCTGACAATGAAATGTTAAATGACACCACAATTTAGAGTTTACAGCTAGGCAACTGGCATTATTCATAGCATTAGTGGGCTGGAGTCAAATCTGGGTGGGGTAAAGGGTATGCCACAACACTGTCATGAACACCCTTTCTTCAATGTTTTTATCCAAAATGTTGATAAATAAATTCTAAGTAGACAGCTGTTGTAGGCAACCTTTAAGATGGCCCCAGTTATTCCTGCCTTCTGTTATTCACACCTTTGTATAATCCTTGCTGCTGTATTTTATGTGAACTGATCTAAGGACTCACAACTAATCAATATAATATAGCAAAGGTGATAAAGACTGTGGCTTCCATCTTGCATGTTCTTTCTTGCTCTCTCTTGCTGTCTTGCTGAGATGGAATCCATTTTCCATGTTGTGAATTGCCCATGTGACAAGGAACTCAGGGAGATGTCTGGCCAATAGCCAGTGAAAAACTGAAGCTCTCAGTTCAACAGCCCGTGGGGATCAGAATTCTGTCAGTAATCACGAAAAGCTCAGAAGCAGATTCTATTTCATTTGAGGCTTCAGGTAAGACCACAGCCCCCACCAACTTCGTTACAGCCTGGTGAGAGACCTCAAGGAAGAACTACCCAGACAGATCATGCCCTGGATTCTTGACTGGTAGAAACTGTGACATAATAATATTTGGTATTTTAAGCCACTCAGTGGTAGGGTAATTTGTTACAGCGTAGCAGATAACACACAGTTGATCAGAGGTTAGCAAACTACAACCTGTGGGCCAGATCTAGATCTAGTTCAAGGCCTGTCATTTTATGGCCCTTGATCTAAGAATGGTTTTTACATACATACAACTAAAAGAGTTTTATTTAAAAATGAGAGAAAAAGAAGACTACATAACAAAGACCCATGGCTCACAAAACCTAACATTTTTCACTATCTAGATTTTTATAGAAAAAGTTTATTAACACTTGAAGATAAAAATATGACCAAAGATAGAATCAAGATTCAAAATGATTGCCTTAACTGACTAGAATAAAGAAATGAAGAAAAATTTGGTGGTCATAAATAAAAATTTGTGTCCTTAAATTCAAAAATTTCATCTCAGAAAATAGAATGATCATTATGTGAAAAGGATTGAAGAATATTTGTGGATCCTAGGCTCAAAAGGAGCTAACATATAACATTATACTTAATTATTATTTTATTTTTTTGAGCTAGAGTCTCACTCTGGCACCCTGAGTAGAGTGCTCTGGTGTCATAGCTTACAGCAACCTCACGCTTGGGCTCAAGAGATCATTTTGCCTCAGTTTTTCTATATTAAGTAGAGAAGGGGGTCTCACTATTGTTCAGGCTGGTCTTGAACTCATGAGGTCAAGCAACCCACCCACCCACCTTGGCTTCCCAGAGTGTTGGGATTACAGGCATGTGCCACTGCGCCCAGCCCATGATACTTAATATTAAAGTTAATATAATCTAAGTTTGCATTAACGTGAATGTAAATCCTGTTCATAGAAAAACATAAAGCCCATGACCACTCTACATCAGTCATAGCACACGTGAGGTATTTTAACAGGAATCATTTTATTAATTTTTTTTTTTTCAAACTCAAGTTTATTAACAAATCTAGGCAGATTGCCAGGTTCATGAACATTACATAACGTGATACAACAGACATTGTAGGGCTCCTGAAAAGAGCACAGAACTGAGAAGTAACTTTGCTAGAAAAGAAACAAAAACAAGAAAAAGGCCTCACCAATCGGATCAAATGAAGCCTCTGAGTCCATATACCTATGTACAAGATATACAGGAACAGAGAAATATGGCGAGGGCCTCCTCAGTGTGCAGGAGGTAAACCCAAACTCTGAGAAAACAGAGGAAAATCCACCATACTTCTTTATGAAAGGAAAATAGGAAAACAACAACATGGAGAAGGAACTTATTGATCAATGTAGATTAAATGACATGCAAACCATGTATTAACTGATATAATCTGGTTTAAATTTCACACATTGCTTTTTATCAAATATTATAATTCAATTTGGATATGTAGCTATCTGATGATTATACAAAATTTATTACTAAGTTCTATAAGTTGTAATAACTCGAATATAATTGCAATATCATCTTTTAAAATATAAAAATGGAATATTTACAGATGAAACCATTAGATGCTTAGGGATTTGCTCTAATTTTTTCCCCTTCATTTCAAAATGTTAACAGGGGTTAACATTGTTAACAAATATTTTGGTGATGTAAAATTGCTTTTGTATGATGTCATAAGTGGGCCCCTCAAGATACTGTGCACTGTACCCATTAGTTGTAAATTTAGTCCCCCCCTCTGCCCCCTCCCACCTATTTGCTTTCCACTGAGTTTTATTACCATATGTGCAAAGGGTAGGGCTGCAGGGACGTTATCAATTAGTTCCAGTTTAATAGTGAGTACGTGTGGTGTTTGTTTTTCAATTCCTGCAATATTTCACTGAGAAGGATTCTTTCCAGTTCTATCCAGGTTGCTACAAAAGGTATTAGTTCACCATTTTTCATGGCTGAGTAGTATTCCATGGTATACATATACATTTTATTAATCCACACGTCTCTGGTTAAATATATTCCCAGGTATTTTATTGTCTTCCTTGCTATTGTGAAAGGTATCATGTCTTTGATTTGATTCTCACTCGCCATGGGGGCCTCAGCGTGCTAGATCAATTATCTCTCCTGACAGCCACGGTGGGGAGCAGAGGGGAGTCAGAGTCTGGAAAGGTTTGAGCCCTACTCCTGCGGAAGCCCCACTGTGGGGGTGCACCAGCCAAAGGGAAAACAGCTCCCTAAGTCCTGGCTTATCCTAGCTCAACAGCCACAGGTGGGCAGGGGAAAGGCAGGAAAAGGGTCTGGAGGGAAGAAAGCTACTAGCACTCTGGCCGTCCCGCCCCTCTCCCCGGAAGGCAGGCCGTGCAGATCGCCCGGGACCCACTGGCCCCTTTGGCTCTTGCAGTCCGAGCCTGAGTTGGGAAATGTGTGCGTGGAAAGCAGCCAGATGAAGACTGGGGGGCTGACGGCCCTGTGGAGAAGAAAAGACGCACAGAGGCCAGAGAAGCAACATGGAGGCGCCAGCTCACCTCGGGGTGGCAGGAAGGCAGCCCTGTGCTTTGTCCTCTAAAAGCTCCCAGTTCACCGGTGGCGGCAGCGTCTGGGCTCTGAGGGTGGAAGAGCCCACCGACTGCCGGAGACCAGGGGAGGGAGAAATGAGCGGCTCCATCGGCCTCTCCCTGGACTGCAGGCCTGGGGGTTGTTCTCTGCTGATACTGGGCCTTGGCGTTCCTCTCTGCATCCTGGAATCTCTGGTAGGCTCTGGCACTTTCGGCGCAGAATTACACCTAATCTGTGTTTGTCTGTTTCTCTCTCTCTCTCTCTTGATTAAATCATAACTGTATACATTACTGCATTTATGGGGTACAATGTGCTGATTTTACATGCAATTTGGAATGCTTACATCACACTGGTTGTCATGGCCTTCACCTCACTTAATTGTTGCATTAGACGTTTATACACTACCCTTAATAAATTTGACATGTACCCTTGTAATATGCACAATAGGTGATGTCCCATCCAGCACTCTCTTTCATCTAAAGCTTGTCCTCTTTCTGAGATGATCTGGCAGCTGGTGTCTCTGGTCCACCATCCTGACATGTTTTTGAGAGACTAGCATCAATTTTATCTTCACTGTATCCCTCTGTGGTCCCTGCTCCGCTCTCTGCAGGGCTTAGGGAGGGCTGAGGAGCTGCCTGTGTGCCCTGGTCAGGGGTTACTGGGAACGCTCAGCTCCTTGTAGAGCAGATGTTTCCTCCTTGATTCGGGTCAGTAGACACCACACAGTCCCAACTTCTTGGTTCATCAGTCAACATACAACATTTTAAAACTGTTTAAAGACAGTGGGAAGGCTTTTGTACATGTATAAGGCTTCTTAACTGTATTTCCTTTACTTATTGCAAGATACATTTTTTTTTTAGAGAATCAACATGGTGGCCAGACACAGTGGCTCACACCTGTAATCCCAGCACTCTGGGAGGCCAAGGTGGGAGGATGGCTTGAGCTCAGAATTCAAGACCAGCCTGAGCAAGAGCAAGAATCCCTCTCTACTAAAAATAGAAAAACTATCCAGGTCTTGTGGCAATCGCCTATAGTCCCAGCTACTCGGGAGGCTGAAGCAAAAGGATCACTTGAGCCCAGGAGTTTGAGGTTGCTGTGAGTTGTTAACACCACAGCACTCTAGCCTGGGATAACAAAGTGAGACTCTAGCTGAAAAAATAAAAATAAATAAAAATAAACACAGCAGGTGAAACCACTAGTATCCAAAGCTATGCATTTTACCTGTAGTCATCTCCGTAATTTTTTAACTGAACACTTCTTTTGATGTTCATTTATATTTTATAATATGTTTATATTTTTCTTTCTTTCTGTTTTCTTTACATGTATTCCAAAGGAAGTAGAGAGAAAGGAAAGACAACCAAGGACATGCGTGTGTTTGAGGATAGCGGTGGGAGATAATTGATGCATTTAAGAGTGTTGCATTCTATGTATTTTATCTTTTTTTTCCTCCGTATCTTTTCTAATCTCTTATAATTTGGTCTATGTCTGTTTATGTTGGAGTATACTGTGTGCATGTGTGTCTAGAATGCACCCCAGAGTTTGGGGGAAACATCGTGTACCCACAGATGCAATTAGCTCCATTCATTCCTAATTTTTTTTTTTTTTTTTTTTGAGACAGAGCCTCAAGCTGTCACCCTGGATAGAGTGCTGTGGCATCACAGCTCACAGCAACCTCCAATTCCTGGGCTCAAGCGAGTCTCCTGCCTCCGCCTCCCAGGTAGCTGGGACTGCAGGCGCCCGCCACAACGCCTGGCCATTTTTTGGTTGCAGCCGTCGTTGTTTGGCAGGCCGGGGCTGGATTCGAACCCGCCAGCTCAGGTGTACGTGGCTGGCGCCTTAGCCCGCTGAGCCACAGGCGCCGAGCCCATTCATTCCTAATTTACAGTAGAATCTGCTCTCTCCTCACTTTCCTAGAAAGCCACTTACGTTTATTTTAACTTCATAGACCATGATTCCTTGATACAGCTGTCTCTGAGACCTTGCTCTGAATGTGGTAAGTGCTGACCAACTCTGATCCAGTGGTTCTTTCAGCTTCCACAAATGGCAGGAGACAGGCGGACTGCTAATAAAAATAGTCCTTGATGCTGAACCCTAAAAAGCAGAACTGTGGAGGCACTGAAACAGTTCGCCTTGGGAAGAGTATTTCTGCCTCAAAATGTAAAACGTGACTGCTGTATTCATACTCTAGAGGGAGGTACACACTTACTCTAAGCTGACTCAGTATGGTGAAAAACACAGATGAGAGATTAAAAGAAAAGAAGAAACACAGAAAGTATAGGAGAGAACTGGCTTATATTAAATCACTATCTGAATGAAATTATGTAACTACTTAAAGTTAAAATTTAAATCTCATATCTATATTTTGGTAATACATTTGACTTCATTTTGTTCTACAAGTCCAACACCGGTAGCCCTCAACAAGAAACTTCTTTTTCACATTTAAGATGTAGATCATGATACTCTATAAAAAACCTTTAACCATGAAGGTGTAGGTGGAAATCACTATTGTGTTAAGCTTCTTAATTATGAATGTCCTCATGAGAAATTTATTTTTTATAAATGTGAAGTTGGCTGCTAAGAGATGCCAAAAAAAATTATTTTAGTAGCTTAGAAAAAAGAAAGAAACACTAAGTTAATAGTCTGTTTGGTGGAAAGAAAATGGAAATATATGTGGTCAGATTTTCTGTTTGTAATTTGCCAGAGATTATTTGAAGTCCTGAATATGTTTAGAAGACATCTTTCAATGTTCAATATGTTTTCATTTGTCTGAGAACTGGAAATAAACATGTCCAGAAAATACTCCTTTTGGTATGAGCTATAGAGTTATGTGCCTACTGCACCTTCATTTTGAACTTGAGTTTTTTCAGCTTCCATGGACTGGCCATAACAGATTCACGGGCAAATTAGAGATGAGACACTTACAAAATTAGTATTTTTAATATGTATTTTATCACTTAATTAATAATATTATTACATATGCTATTATTTATATTAATTTATATTACTAAATATCACTATTATTATAAAATTTTATATCCAAGTATGCATAATTTGACTTTATTCTTTTACTGATTTTATGAAATAAGTAAACAAGCTGGTCACAGTGGTTTATACCTATAATCCCAGCTACTCAGAAGGCTGAGATGGGAGGACTGCTTCAGCCCCACAGTTCGAAGTTTCAGAGAAAACAGGAACATTTTTTGTATGCATCCTTCAAAGACCAGATAAATACCATGTTCTTTGTTAAGCCTTTCTTTCTTACTCTCAAGCTCTTTTTTCACTTTTTAAAATTCTTTTTAGTTTTAAACTATTGACTTGTTTGAACTACTTATATATTCTGGTTATCAATTCCTTGAAAATAAATAGTCAACAAGTATTTCTCCCCTTCTATGGGTTTTCTCTTCACTTTGTTGACTGTTTATTTTGCCATGCAGAAGCTAATTGTTAACGTAGTCAAAGTAGCTAAGAAGTTAATGTCGTCCCATCTGTCTACTTTTGCTTTGGTTGCATGTGCTTTTGAGGTCTTACACAAAAAATCTTTGCCCAGACCAATGTCCTGGAGCATTTCCCCAATATTTTTCTCTGCTACTTTTATAGTTTCAAGTCTTTGATTTAATACTATAATCCATTTTGATTTGATTTTTTACATATAGAGAGACAGGGACTCTGGTTTCATTCTTGTTCATATTGCTATCCAGTTTTTCCAACACCATTTATAGGAGATACTGTCCTTTCTCCATTGTATTTTCATGGCACCTTTGTTGAAAATAAATTGGCCATAAATGTGTGAATTTATATCTGGGTACTGTATTTTGTTCCAGGGGTCTACACATATAATATCTGACATTAAGTTCATGAACCCGTCCTAGAAAATACATACCTCATTGCTGACTATTTATTGTTCGGGTCACCTTCGAAGTACTCCCCTGGGAAGCTATATATCAACACCTGTGCCTAGTCCACCCTTTGAAACAATTTTGGAACAATTTCTGCAGAATGGGCATCAGAGCTGTCATCATATTACCCTCGATGTCCTAATTGTAATCAAAATGTCTTCCTTTTAATATTTCCTTTATCTTTGGGTAAAGAAAAAAGTCATTGGGGACCAGATCAGACAAGTAAGGAGAGTGTTCCAATACGATTATTGTTTACTAGCTAAAAACTCCCTCACAAATGGTGCATGTGAGCTGGTGTAGTATTGTGATGCAAGAGCCATGAGTTGTTGGCAAAAAGTTCATGTCATTTTCATCTAACTTTTTCATTCAGCCTTTTCAGCTCTTTCAAATAGTAAACTTAGTTAAATTCCCCTGATAAATTTATTAATTACTTTTCTGTTTTATCTTTTCTTTGAGTTCCTATAAAACTGTTATTTTTGTTTTTGTTTCACTCTGGCACCCTGGGTGGGGCATCATAGTTCACAACAACCTCAAACTTCTTTGCTCAAGCTATCCTCTTATCTAGCCTCCTGAGTAGCTGGGACTACAGGCACCCACCACAACACCTGGCTAATTTTTCTATTTTTAGTAGATGGGATCTACTCTTGCTCAGGCTGGTTTTGAGCTCCTGAGCTCAAGAAATCCACTCACCTCAACCTCCCAGAGTGCTAGGATTATAGGAATGAGCCACAGCACCTGGCATAAAACTACTATTACTGAATTCTTTGTCAGAGAGTTCAAATATTGCCATCTCATTTGGGTGACTCACTGGTTCCTTGCTTTGTCTATTTGAAAAGATCATGGTTCCCTGCCTGCTTTTGTTTCTTGTGTATGTACATCTGTGTGTTTGCATTGAAGTGTCAGTTATTTATTTCAGTCTTCTCTGTCTGGTTTGTCTGGGGTTTTATTAGATATGTTTGCTTAGAGATTCTTTGTAATTTATCTTTCTTTTTCTTTCTTTTCTTCCCACTAGATTGCTGCCTCCTTTTCAGCAGTAGATGGCATCTTCAGCCCAAGTTTGGCTTAGTTCTATTAAACAATCCAAGTGTCACCCCTTCCAAATGAGGGAGGTCCCAAGCGGGATATCTTGGTAGCACAGGAAAGCTGGTTAAAGGTTCTTGCCTAGGGGACCTGTGGAACAAACCTCCTTTCTGCCGTGTGGTGTTGCTTAATAGCCACTGACTCGAAATCTCCTTGGGCTGAGTTTTCAGGGCTGGATATGGTAGTCCCACATCCCTATTTGTCTCGGGTTGTGCTCAGAGATGTTTCTCCCTTTTGATACTCCTGATATTTCCTACAGTTTGGGGGAGGGACAGGTATCCTGTCAGGGAATCTAAGATAGCAGAGAAGGTGGTTATCTGCATCAATCTCACTTTTTCTGATGTAGAGACTGTAAATCAGGGAAATTTTCCTCATACATAAAGCCTGGCAAATTGGAGGAAAGGGTGTCATGGATATGGAAGTCCAATTTTCTTACCATCTACTTGGAGATTTTTCACTTCTCTCTGGTCCTGGGAACTATCTTATTCTCATATTTGATTTCTGAGCTATTGCTGGTGATAATCTGAGTGCTGTATATTTGTTTGTAGTTTTCTGTGGGGAAGAGGAAAGCCAGGTTGCTTCTATGCTGCCATTTGAAACCTTTGAACTCTTATTGATCACTTTCTTACTTCTAAACTCCAATAGCACATTTTTTTATTCTGACAATGCACCTTTACTCTATAACCATACCACAAGGCCAGTATCTATGGAGAGGAAGGTGGAGCAGAGCATTAGTCATCTGTCTTTCCAGCATGGCTCTGAGAAGGACTCCCACAAACTATAATGGTATTGCATGTGAGATACCCAGAGTGTGGACTCTGAGATTGAGTTTAGTGTGTCATGGGACTAGGGAATATTGATGTAATTGACACCTGGGGAAGGGGGAGAAAGGAAGCCAAAGTGTAGAGAGAGAAAGAGAAATCAAGCAACGGCCCCAGCCAACCCCATTGGAAGCTTTGAAGCTAGAATGGCCTTTCAGATGGTAAGGTCTTACACACTACATTAATCAGTAATTGGGTGGGGGCTTCCCGTGCAGCTCTCTGCAACTGAGCAGTCTCTAGGGGTGCTGAGAGCTAAAGGTGATCTGCTGACAGCTCCCTCAGAAGCAAAGGACACAGTCCTCCATTGAAGAGGATCCTGGTTATACATCACAGTGTCCACTAGAGACAGCTTGGACCACTCTTCAAAAAAAACTGGCCAAAGTCATCAAAATTCCATCAGAACTCATACATAGTCACCTATTCATACCTAGTATCTATGACCTCCTCCTTAGGAGAAGGATGAATTTGCAGGGTAAATTGACAAGTAGAAAGTAGGAAGGTGGAAGGGAAGAAGATGGCGAAACAGAAGGAGGCAGGAGGTGGAGTAGGAGGAGGAGGAGAAGAGTGACTGAGCTGGGATATTTTAGGGGAACGTGTCCAGACATATATGTAGATAATGACTCTCTGCAATTACAGAGTTATTATCTTCAACCAACTGCAGACACACAAAGCTGTGCCCTCCTGGAGCACTCAGACACTGAACTTCACCTGAGCCCAGCATTACCCTTTGGCCATATGGTAACTACCTTACTTGATATTCCCATTCTTGAGGCTCCTGTGGTATACTTGGCCTACTAAATGGTGTTGTTGAAATAGGAAGTGGATATTCACTGTAAGTCAACAGTTGACTTGCATGATCTGTTTGCATTTGTATCTAAAATCCAAACAAAGAAATAATAAAACAGAAAAGTATTTCATGCTTAGAAAATTATAATTCCTTTAGAATTATATAGATGAAATAACTGAGGCCATCTCTCAACTCTCTTTGCTTTTTTGCTGGGGCCCTGGTGCTTGTTAAGAGAAGAATGAGAACTCCAGTTTTCACTGTCCTCCCTTTCCTCCCCAACTTTCAGTTCATCTTCCCAGCTGCTGGCCCTGTGGACCGACAGTGACCCCAGACCCTTGGCAAGATGTTTCACTCAGACCCACCAAGGCAGCAGCTACATGAGGGCAGCAGTTTCCCAGAGGTTTTCACAGACCTGGTCACAAGTCTCTCCTTTGCTGTTGCACTTCAGCAGTCTTGAGTACTTGGGTTCTTGCTATTTTCTGCAAGCTCTGGCTTGTCCCTGAGACAGGTATTTAGGGAGTACTGGCTGGTAATGATTTTTCAGACTCTCTTCTTCATCTCCATGGCTCCTTTCACATTTAATAAATCCCATATTCAGATAATGATGAATCCTAAATGATACCCTTTCCAACCAGATAAGATATCATTGGTCTACATGTACAAATGCTAATTACCTTCTCAGAATACAAGAGTTTCTTCACCTCAACCTCAATCCTACTACACTATCCATCATCTCCTTCCCTCATCAGAAAGAGAGGCCTCCACCATCTCTAAGAAAGGATTTCTGCCACAAGTGTACTTCAGGTAAAGGTGAACTCTGCCTGCACCTGTATTTTTTCTTTTTCTTTTATTTATTTATTTATTTATTTTTGAGACAGAGCCTCAAGCTGTCACCCTGGATAGAGTGCTGTGGCATCACAGCTCACAGCAACCTCCAATTCCTGGGCTCAAGCGAGTCTCCTGCCTCTGCCTCCCAAGTAGCTGGG
>CAUYRH010159095.1:0-18878 GCA_963574655.1 Perodicticus potto | reverse complement strand
TCTCAGTTTATAGGCTTTTGTAGGGTGAGGGCAGTGAAAGGAAAAGAGATCAAGACCACTCAGGAAAGGGGATAAACTGACTTGTTGTGGTGTTAAGATATATGCGACTCCAGCTTGATCTTTTTTTTTTTTTTTTTTTTTAAACAGAGCCTCAAGCTGTCACCCTGGATAGAGTGCTGTAGCATCACAGCTCACAGCAACCTCCAATTCCTGGGCTCAAGTGAGTCTCTTGCCTCCGCCTCCCAAGTAGCTGGGACTACAGGCACCCGCCACAACGCCCAGCCATTTTTTGGTTGCAGCTGTCATTGTTGTTTGGCCGGCCCGGGCTGGATTCGAACCCGCCTGCTCAGGTGTACATGGCTGGTGCCTTAGCCTGCTGAGCCACAGGCGCCGAGCCTGATCATTTTATTTTCTAGCTCAGAATCTTCAGTGGCTTCCCGGTTTATATCCTAACTCTTTGAATTGATGGCAAAGATAAGGTTTTCCCTTAAAGCCAGTTCCAACCTCCCTTCTGATTGATTTCCTATTTAGACTCATTTCTCCACAGTGACTCCCTCTTTTCCTCTGGCAGTTCTCTGTGTAAGTGCCCCTCCCATTCCCCCCTTCCTGAGTCCTGTGCAGCCTTCTCACACTTTACTGACAAACCTCCTTGGCTACTTTACCCTGAAAAGAGCCCTAATTTGGGAGGGGGGGGTTATATCAGTTATTTAGAGCTTGTCCTCTTGTATGTTGTTTCTTCTGTCTGTATTAAACAAACTCCTCTTCTGTGGGTTTGTTTTTTTGCAACTAAATTTCTTTTTCTCTTTTTTTTTTTTTTTTTTTTGAGACAGAGTCTCACTATGTTGCCCTCGGTAGAGTGCCGTGGAGTTACAGCTCACAGCAACCTCCAACAGCGAGGCCCTTGCTTCAGCCTCCCAAGTAGCTGGGACTACAGGTGCCCGCCACAACTCTTGGCTATTTTGTTGTTGTGGTTCTTGCAGTTGTCGTTGTTTTAGGTGGCTCAGGGCGAGTTTGAATCCACCACCCTCGGTGTACGTGGCTGGTGCCGTAACCACTGTGGTATAGGCACCGAGCCTGCAACTAAATTTTTAAAAATCTTTAGCAGTACCACTGTACCTGCACACTATCTTTTGGGTGGAAGATTCTTCCTAAGCATTTAACAGCTGACTATAGAGTCTGACAGTGAGGAAATTAGTATTTAGGGGGTTCTTTGTGCTCTGCACTGGAGAGAGCACTTGATATCACTGCTTCTCAGACTGTCTTGGCGAAGGACCAGGTGAGTTTTTCCCTCAAGCTGTTGCAGATTGTACTTTCTTATTTTTTATTTTTATTTTTTTTGAGACGGAGCCTAAAGCTGTCACGCTGAGTAGAGTGATGTGGCATCACAGCTCACAGCAACCTCAAACTCCTGGGCTCAAGCGATTCTCCTGCCTCTGCCTCCCAGGTAGCTGGGACTACAGGTGCCCGCCACAACGCCCGGCTATTTTTTGGTTGCAACTGTCATTATTGTTTGGCAGGCCCAGGCTGGATTCTAACCTGCCTGGTTAGAATCCAGCCTGGTGTATGTGGCTGGCGCCTTAACCTCTTGAGCCACAGGCGCTGAGCCAAATTAGTACTTTTCTAAAAGCACTTTTGTAAAATATAATTACTGGAAAAGTAATATGAAAAAAAAAAAGAATACAGGCCTGGTGTCTGTGGCTCAAGCATCTAAGGCACCAGCCATGTACACCTGAGCTGGCGGGTTTGGATCCAGCCCAGCCTGCCAAACAACAATGACAGCTGCAACCAAAAAATGGTCGGGCGTTGTGGCGGGCCCCTGTAGTCCCAGCTACTTGGGAGGCAGAGGTAGGAGACTCACATGAGCCCAGGAATTGGAGGTTACTGTGAGCTGTGATGCCACGGCACTCTATCCAGGGTGACAGCTTGAGACTCTCTCTCAAAAAAAGAATACAGTAATCCTAGCACTATTGGAGGCTGAGGCAGGTGGATTGCCCTGAGCTCACAGGTTCCAGACCACACTGAGCCAGAGTGAGACCCCCGTCTCCAAAAATAACCAGGCATTGTGGCAGGCGCCTGTAGTCCCAGCCACTTGGGAGGCTGAGGCAAGAGAATTGCTTATGCCCAAGGGTTTGAAGTTGCTGTGGGCTGTGATGCCATGGCACTCTACCAATGGCAACAAAGTGACACTCTGTCTGAAAGAAAAAAAAGAATACAGAATATGGGGTGGCACCTGTGGCTCATCGAGTAGGGCGCCGGCCCCATATACCGAAGGTTGTGGGTTCAAACCCGGCCTCGGCCGAACTGCAAAACAGAAAAATTGCCAGGTGTTGTGGTGGGCGCCTGTAGTCCCAGCTACACGGGAGGCTGAGGCAAGAGAATCACCTAAGCCCAGGAGTTGGAGGTTGCTGTGAGCTGTGATGCCGTGACACTCTACCGAGAGCGATAAAGTGAGACTCTGTCTCTACAAAAAAAAAAAAAAAAAAAGAATCAGAATATGGGCTATTATTATTTTTGTTATATTCAACAAACTTAAACTGAGGGTCAAATTGCTTTAAGACGTTCTAAGTGCTAATGCTTTTTTTCTGTACTTATCTTAATGTAAATCTTTACGTTTATGGACTGGCAGTGGTCTGAAGACCATGCTCTGAATAGCATTGCTTCAGATGATCTTTTTTTTTTTTTTTTAAAGACAGAGCCTCAAAGCTGTCACCCTGGTTAGAGTGCAGTGGCATCACAGCTCACAGCAACCTCCAATTCCTGGGCTCATGCGAGTCTCCTACCTCTGCCTCCCAAGTAGCTGGGACTACAGGGGCCCGCCACAACGCCCGGCCATTTTTGGTTGCAGCCGTCATTGTTGTTTGGCGGGCTCGGGCTGGATTCGAACCGCCAGCTCAGGTGTACGTGGCTGGCGCCTTAACCCATTGAGTCACAGGCACAGAACCAAGCTTCAGATGATCTTATTTAAACTTCCCCACTACCTTGTAAGGGTGGGTATTATTATTTTCTCTGTATGCTGATAAGGAATCCAGAGATTTAAGTTAAGAGATTTAAATTAAGCCTCCTGCTCAAGGTCACTACTAGAGAAACCTGGAATTCAAATGCAAGGTGTCATTCTGTTCTTACTGGTGGTTAGAGTGGGGTTGCTTTGAGGAACAGTGGGGTTTTTTTTGTTTGTTTTCAGAATATAAGTTAATTTTCTACTTTGAATTGCAAATGTATTTAATATTTTATCCATTATTTCCTGTTGGTTCTTGCAATTTAGATTCTACAGTATTGATTTCAGATGAATATTGCTTTATCCAAACTGCTTGGTACTTAGTTGAAAGTAACTTAACATACCTTTTAAATGTCCAGATCTGCTGGGTCTGTGGCGTTTGACAAAGTTCCTACCTGGTCTGTGATAAAATATGAAAATAAAGACATTGTAATGAGTTTTTTCATAAGGTCATATTTATTAAATTTAAAGGATTATGCTTCATCCTGAGATTTTTGTCCTTTGTTTTTTTGTGTCGGTGTCAAAATAGTGAAAACTATACATATATATATAGTAATTAACGTGGTGTGTTGTTTATAACACTTGTACCTGTATTGAGCTATAATTCACATACTGTAAAATTCACCCTTTTAAAATGTACAATTCAGTGGTTTTCATATAGCCACAGAGTTGTGCAACTATCGCCACTATCTACTACCATTCTTTTTTTTTGAGACAGAGCCTCAAGCTGTCACCTGGATGGAGTGCTGTAGCATCACAGCTCACAGCAACCTCCAATTCCGGGGCTCAAGCGAGTCTCCTGACTCCGCCTCCCAAGTAGCTGGGACTACAGGTGCCCGCCACAACGCCCGGCTATTTTTTTTTGGTTGCAGCCGTCATTGTTGTTTGGCGGGCCCAGGCTGGATTTGAACCCACCAGCTCAGGTGTACGTGGCTGGCGCCTTAGCCTGTTGAGCCACAGGCGCCGAGCCTCTACTACCATTCTTTTTGGACGGCACTGTGGCTCATCAATTAGGGTGCCAGCCCCATAACCGAACCCAGTCTCGGCCGAACAGCAAAAACAGAAAAATAGCCGGGCGTTGTGGCAGGCGCCTGTAGTCCCAGCTACTTGGGAGGTTGAGGCAAGAGAATCGCCTGAATCCGGGAGTTAGAAGTTGCTGTGAGCTGTGTGACGCCACAGCACTCTACTGAGGGCGATAAAGTGAGACACTGTCTCTACAAAAAATATATATATATACCATTCTTTTTTTTTTGAGACACATCCTCAAGCTGTCACCCTGGATAGAGTGCTGTGGCATCACAGCTCACAGCAACCTCCAACTCCTGGGCTCAAGCGACTATCCTGCCTCCACCTCCCAAGTAGCTGAGACGACAGGCCCCGAGCCACCTTTCACCTTTTTTTTTTTTTTTTTGAGGCAGAGTCTCACTATGTTGCCCTCAGTAGAGTGCCATGGCGTCACAGCACACAGCAACCTCAAACTCTTGGGCTTAAGCAATTCTCTTGCTTCAGCCTCCCAAGTAGCTGAGACCACAGGCGAATCAGTGATTCTTTTTTTTTTTTCTGTAGAGACAGAGTCTCACTTTATCACCCTCAGTAGAGTGCCGTGGAGTCACACAGCTCACAGCAACCTCCAATGCCTGGGCTTAGGCGATTCTCTTGCCTCAGCCTCCCAAGTAGCTGGGACTACAGGCGCCTGCCACAACGCCCGGCTATTTTTTTGTTTTGCAGTTAGGCTGAGGCTGGGTTTGAACCCTCCACCTTCAGTATATGGTGCCAGAGCCGTACTTGCTGAGTCACAGGCACCGCCCCCAATCAGTGATTTTTTTTTTTTTTTTTGTAAGAGACAAAGTCTCACTTTTTCGCCCTTGGTAGAGTGCCGTGGGCTTCATGACTCACAGCAACCTCCAGCTCCTGGGCTTAGGCCATTCTCTTGTCTCAGCCTCCCGAGTAACTGGGACTACAGGCACCCGCCATAACGCCTGGCTATTTTTTTTGTTGCAGTTCAACCAGGGCTGGGTTTGAACCTGCCACCCTTGGTTTATGGGGCCAGTGCCCTACTCACTGAGCACAGGCAGCACCCGAATCAGTGATTCTTAAGTGCCAGAGGAACAATACTAGTCTGTGGTATTTTTGGAGGTTGCTGTGAGCTTTGATTCCACTGCACTCTATCCAGGGTGACAGCTTAAGGCTCTGTCTCAAAAAAAATTTCTTGTAATGATTTGTTTATGTACCTTTTTTTTTTTTTTTTAAATAAATTTTATTAACTACAGTCCTCATGTTACATTAGATCTCTAGACTTTTGGGGGTTTTTTGCACTTTTTGGCTGGAGCCGGGTTTGAACCCACCACCTCCTGTATATGGGGCCGGCACCCTACTCCTTTGTACCTTAAAGAAAAGGATATAGTTGAGGTTGTATCATGTACTTTTAGGGTGTTACTTTGTGTAAGGGCAGGAGAAGGAATTCACAACAGAAAGAGTAGGATCAAAGTGAAAACTTCATTTTCCCAGAGAGAGTGAGAAGAAAGCTGGTGCAGCACCAGAAAGGGAAAGTGCCCACACGGAGCAGAAGAGGCTGGAGGTATTTATGGGAAATTATAAAGGATACAAGTTGTAACAGAAGGAATTGTGAAGTTGCTTCCTTAGGTTTTTTTTTCTCCTTGTCTGTGAGTTGCTTTCTAGATTCCTTGAAATGTCTGATGAGAACTGGATCTGAGAACTCATGCCACACCCCTGTTGTCTGTTAAGGTCTCTTCAAGGCTCTGAAACTTTTTTATTTTCCCCCAAAGAAGAATTTCAGCTTTTTTTTTTTTTTTTTTTTTGGTAGAGACAGAGTCTCACTTTATGGCCCTCAGTAGAGTGCTGTGTTGTCTCCAACTCCTGGGCTTAGGCAATTCTCTTGCCTCAACCTCCTGAGTTGGGACTACAGGCACCCGCCTCAACGCCCAGCTATTTTTTGGTTATAATTATCATTGCTGTTTGGCAGGCCCCGGGCTGGATTTGAACCCTTCAGCTCTGGTGTATGTGGCTGGCACCTTAGCCGCTTGAGCTACAGGCGCCGGGCCAGGGGATAGTTGTGTTTTATCATTCGTATGAAAGTGGGTGATTATGTATTGGTTTCATAATAGTACTGAGTACATTGGATGCTTTGTCTTCCATTCTTGAGATATTTTACTAAGAAGAATACGTGTTCCAGCTCCATCTATGTAAACATCAAAGAGGTAAAAGTTGGGTGGTGCCTGTAGCTCAGTGGGTAGGGCACCAGCCACATAGACCAAACCTGGCCTGGAGCAGCTAAAACAACAATGACAACTGCAACAACAACAAATACCTGGGTGTTGTGGTGGGCGCCTGTAGTCCCAACTACTTGGGAGGCTGAAGCAAGAGAATCACTTAAGCCCAAGTGTTTGAGGTTGCTGTGAGCTGTGATGCCACAGTACTCTACCCAAGGTGACAGCTTGAGACTCGTTCTCAAAAAAAAAAAAAAGGAGGTAAAGTCTCCATCTTTTTATGGCTGCAAAATATTCCATGGTATACATATACCACAATTTGTTAATCCATTCATGGGTTAATGGGCATTTAGGCTGCTTCCACATGTCTCCCTGGGTAGAGTGCTGTGTCATAGCTCACAGCAACCCCAATCTCTTGGATTCAAGCCATCTTCTTGCCTTAGCCTCCCAAGTGGCTGGGACTGCAGACACCCGCCACAACACCCTGCTAATTTTTCTATTTTAAGTAGAGATGGGGTGTCTCTCTTGCTTAGGCTGGTCTGAAAATCCTGAGCTCAGCCTCCCAGAATGCTAGGCTTACAGGTGTGAGCCACCATGCCCAGCCTTGCCATGTATTTTTTTTTTTTTTTTTTTTGAGACAGAGTCTTATCTTACTTTGTCACCCTTGATAGAGTGCTATGGCATCATAGTTCACAGTAATCTCAAACTTTTGGCCTCAAGCGATTCTCTTACCTCAGCCTCCCGGGTAGCTGGGATACAGGCGCCTGCCACAATGCCTGGCTATTTTCGGAGATGGGGTCTTGCTCTTATTCAGGCTGGTTTCGAACCCATGAGCTCAGATAGTGCACTTGCCTTGGCCTCTCCGAGTGTTAGGATTATAGGCGCGACCCACCGTGCCCACCCCCTTGCCATCTGTTTTTGACAGCCTCCTAGGATGCCACTTGCCAAGAGCAGACTGGGAAGCCCCTCAGTCTGGGTGTTTGCACACGTGTGTGTACAGACTTGCACATGTGCACACCTACCATGGTCTCTCTGAGAAAGCTGGATGCATCTTTGGGGAGAGTCAGGGATGCCATACACTGAATTTACCTCATAGGAGCCAGGTGTCAGGGTCTGTAGGCCCCCGAGAAAGGGTGGCTAATGGGTCATTTTGCTTCTGGTCACTCAAGTGAGTGTCACGCTGGCTCATTATATTGCTGGGCTGGGCAGTCAGAAAGTAGGTTAGCCCCAGGGTGGGAGCTAGGGGGTGGCAGACAACCTGGAAAAACAGACCAGTTACATAAAGGTGAGGAGATAACATCAAGTCTCAAACCTGAGTGCTTTGGAGACTCACTACCAATTTCCTGTAGAAGACAGGGGTGGAGTCAGGGTCCAGAGGTAGCTATGGGAGCCAAGAAAGGAGTTTTTAGAGGATGCTACCCCAGGGAGAGGGCAGCGTGGCTGAAAGTGACAGGAGATAGGATAAGAGGATATGTCCTGATTTTACACAGGAGCAGAGTGAAGAATATAGTATGTATGTGTGTGTCTGTGTCATTAGTGTCAGGTTCTGAGACATCCAGAATCATAGGTCTGTGCCTACATGATTATCCTATGAGGATTGAGGGATCTTCATTAAAAGGGACACGCTTCAGAAAAGGGAGGTGGGTGGTGCCTGTGGCTCAGTGGGTAGGGTGCCAGCCCCGTATGCTGAAGGTGGTGGGTTCTAATCCAGTCTCAGCCAAACTGCAACAAAAAAAATAGTTGGGGGCAGCGCCTGTGGCTCATCGAGGAGGGCGCCAGCCCCATATACCAAAGGTGGCAGGTTCAAACCCAGCCTCGGCCAAACTGCAAAATAGAAAAATAGCCGGGCGTTGTGGTAGGCGCCTGTAGTCCCAGCTACTCGGGAGGCTGAGGCAAGAGAATCGCATAAGCCCAGGAGTTGGAGGTTGCTGTGAGCCGTGTGACACCACGGCACTCTACCCAGGGCAGAGTGAGACTGTCTCTACAAAAAAAAAAAAAAAAAATAGTTGGGCATTGTAGTGGACACCTGAAGTCCCAGCTACTCATGAGGCTGAGGCAAGAGAATCGCCTAAGCCTAGGAGTTGGAGGTTGCTGTGAGCTGTGATGCCACGGCACTCTACCAAGGGCAATAAAGTGAGACTCTGTCTCTAGGAAAAAAAAAAAAAAAAGGAAAGAAAAGGGAGGTAATTCTTCTGGGGAGAATGACAGGGAGTTTGCTGGTTCCTATTCTCACCCTTTTCCCACTAACTGTTGGGTGCTGACTTTTGAGGGCACCAAGGTTTAAGAATAGCTTTGGGGAGGAGAGTAAGAGCTTTCTTCACACAGCTCAGTGCCCCAGAAGCCTCAGGGCTCCTCGGAAGTATCAGATCCCAAACAGAATCTCTGTGTGATCATAGCTGACTTTTCTTGATTCCTCTGGTACCTCAGAGCTGTCACTATGTGGAAGCACTGTGGAAGGTAGAGGGGACTGGGTTAAGGGAGAAGTGAACTCCCCCTCCTCACCCCAAGGCTGTAAACTCTATAGGGTGATGGTCTCAGAGTTGATACCCTTCTGTAACCAACCTTTCTTTCTACTAGGTTATCTTAACTGTGAAACAGACTGTTTCTACAGTTTCAGATCCAGGTGAGAGTATGGGGCAGGTACTTAATTTGTAGGCTGGAGCCTGTTTGAATTTGATCAGATGGAAGCCATAACTACTTCTTCATTTTTTTTTCTTTTTGCAGTTTTTGGCTGGGGCTGGGTATGAACCAGCTACCTCCAGCATACGTGGCTGGCGCCCTACTCCTTTGAGCCACAGTCGCCACCCCTTCTTCTTCATTTTTTTGAGACAAAGAGTCTCATCTTGTCACCCTTGGTGGAGTGCTGTAGCATCATAGCTCACAACAGCCTCAAACTCTTGGGCTCAAACAATTCTTTTGCCTGAGCCTCCCTAGTAGCTGAGACTACAGGCACCACCACAATGCCCAGCTATTTTTTGTTTGTTTGTTTGTTTTTTTGTTTAGCAGACCTGTGCCAGATTTGAACCTACCAGCCCTGGAACATGTGGCTGGTGCCCTAACCACTGACCTGTGGGTGCCCAGCCAGAAGCCATAACTTCTAATGTTCCCTGGGAATGGGAATAGCACTTTGGTTTCTGACAGAAGTCAGTCACTTGAGGATCTTGTGCAGAATATTCTGAGTTTTGTCCTGTTACTCTCGCCTTTTCAGGGAGCGGACTCTCCATTTGTTATCTTTCCCTGTCTCTGCAGGCCTCACCATTTCTGTCTCCTCCGTCTCCACCTTCCTGATGTCTCTTGGCTGGCCCACTGGTGTGTAGACTTGGACATGATGAATTGTGAACTTCTAGCCACATGCAGTGCCCTAGGGTATTTGGAGGGAGACACTTACCACAAGGAACCAGATTGCTTAGGTAAGTACCTTTTTGAGAAAATATGTAAAAACATGCTTTAATTGAGGAGGTCTGTTGAATTTCTAAGTCCTTGGATGTGAAAAGCACATAGGCCTGGGTGGAGCTTCTTTCAGGTTTCCATTACTTGTTCTGCTCTGTCTTTGAAGAGAGTGTGAAGGATTTGATCCGTTACTTGAGGCACGAGGATGAGACACGGGATGTCCGGCAGCAGCTGGGGGCCGCCCAGATTCTGCAGAGTGACCTCCTGCCCATCCTTACCCAGCACCGCCAGGACAAGCCTCTATTTGATGCTGTTATCAGGTTGACACTCCAGCTTTTCACCTTTTACCACATGTCAGCTTTTGGTGTCTGTGTTTGGTGAGAGAACTTAATGACTTTTGGCTCCATCATTGTCTTCCCCAGACTGATGGTGAACTTGACACAACCAGCCTTGCTCTGTTTTGGCAGTGTGCCTAAGGAGCCCAGCTTCTGGCACCATTTTCTGCAGGTGCTAACTTATCTGCAGGCATACAAAGAGGTGAGGCTTTTCCTTCAGTGTTCCTGGGACTGAATTTGAGGCAGTGGGAGAGAAGCAGGTGAGTACTACTTAAGATCTGTTCCCCATTTATCAGGCCTTTGCCAGTGAGAAGGCATTTGGAGTCCTCAGTGAAACCTTGTATGAGCTGCTGCAACTGGTAAGTGAATCTTCACCTTATAAGATCCCATGAGACAACACTTTTTTTTTAAAGATTTTTTTGTTTGTTTGTTTTTTAGTTAATTTATTTTTATCAGATGGTCTTGTGTTGTTGCCTGGGCTAGAATACAGTGGCGTCATCATAGCTCACTGCAACCTCAAACTCCTGGGCTCAAGCAATCCTCTTGCCTCAGCCTTCTGGGTAGCTGGGATTACAGGCCCTCACCACCGTGCCTAGTTAAGTTTTCCATTTTTTGTAGACATGAGATCTTGCTCTTGCTCAGGCTGGTCTTGAAATTCTGAATTCTAGGATTGCAGGTGTGAGCCACCATGCCTGGCTAGCACTTTTTACCTCTTCTGCCTAGGGGAGATGCTGAGATACAGTCCCAGTTCTTGGAGATAATATCCTGTCCATAGTCTCTGGCTGCTCAGGACTGTCTGAATTCCTTCTTTTTAATCCAGATTCTTTTCTGTGCCTTGGTCCTCTAGCCAAAGTAGATGCTGCCTACTGTCCATCTCTTCTTCTGACTCTTTTCCTGTCTAGGGCTGGGAAGAACGGCAGGAGGAAGACAACTTGCTGATCGAGCGGATCCTACTTCTGGTCAGAAATATTCTCCATGTCCCAGCTGATCCTGATCAGGAGAAGGTGAGGGTGTTGAGCAGTCAAGCTCTTGGGCTTGGTTAGGCTGAGCTGTCCTTATTAGGCTTTTTTGTCCTCTGACAAGTCTGGGAGAAGAATCTTAGTCAAGGAATGTGTTGTGTTGAGGAACGTCAAGGCAGGACAGGGGAACTGAGTGAGCTCCCTTTCTGCCCTCACCTCTCGCTGCTCAGAAGATTGATGATGATGCCAGTGTCCATGACCAACTTCTCTGGGCGATTCACCTCAGTGGCCTGGATGACCTGCTGCTTTTCCTGGCCAGCTCACCAGCTGAGCAGCAGTGGAGCCTCCACGTGCTGGAGATTATCTCCCTCATGTTTCGTGATCAGGTGAGACCCTGGCCTGTGGCCCCTGTCCTCTCCACCCATATACTTTTCTGCTGTATGGCTGGAATTGCTCTTGTAATAATGACTGAATTATTTGGGGCTTGAGTGTCATAGTGCCCCCACTTATCTACAGTTCACTTTCTGGAGATTTAGTTAACCTGTGGTCCGAAAATATTAAATGGAAAATTCCAGAAATTAATAATTCATAAGTTTTAAAATTGCACAGCATTCTGAGTAGTGTGATGAAGTCTCATGTTATCCCACTCTATCCCACCTGGGATGTAAATCATCCCTTTGTCCAGTGTACCCATGCTGTATACTCTACACCCCCCATTAGTCACTTAATAGCCATTTCGGTTATCAGAATAAGAAAACTTAGTATGTATATAGAGTTCGGTACCATCCACAGTTCAGGCTTCCATGAGAAGTCTTGGGGTGCATCCCACTCAAGCAAGGGAGAACTACAGTACAGGGTCCCGTGAATAGTCCTGCTGTGTTCTCTCTTTCCATCCCTAGTAGCAGTGAGCTCAGGATACAGAATAACTGTCCTGGTGACCTGCCCTTCTCATTTCAAATCTAGAATCCTGGGCAGCTGGCAAGAGTGGGACAGGGACGTTTAGCTCAGGAGCGGAGCACAGATGTGGCAGAACTGGAGGTGTTACGCCAGAGAGAGATGGCAGAAAAGAAGAACCGAGCCCTCCAGCGAGGCAACAGGTGAGTGGCAGAGAGCTGCTCTACCTGTGTTCTTGTTCCTACACTGGACTGTGGATTGTGAGGGTTTGGGGCAAATTCTAAGGTGGTTGACTGGGTAACATTTTATAGTTTTAACTCACTCTGGTATGTTGATGAAAAAGAATAAAGTTTCCAGAAAATTAAAGAATCACCTTGAATCTTTTTTTTTCCCCTATAGACATTCTCGATTTGGGGGCTCCTATATTGTCCAGGGGTTGAAATCCATTGGAGAGAGGGACCTCGTCTTTCACAAAGGGCTTCACAATGTGAGTATTCGCACATTGGGGGATAGGAGCATTGTGGAGTTGCAGGGTGTGAGAAGGGTAATCATCTTTGGACTTAAAGCTTCTCTGTTCTTAGGCTTAGGAAGTTGATGATGGTGGCAGAAACAGAGCCTCTGGCCTTAGCCACACTGTCTTCACCTATATCTTCCCTTAGTACAAGAGGAGAGAACCTTCTGAGAGTTTATTCTGAGAAAATTGACAAGAGCTATCAGGGTAAAGTGGTAGTTAGGAGTAATTGTAACTCCCACCCATATCCCCAGCTTCGAAACTACAGTTCAGACTTGGGAAAGCAGCCCCGGAGGGTACCTAAACGTCGCCAGGCTGCCCGGGAACTGTCTGTTCAGCGCCGTTCTGCCCTCAATGTGAGGCTCTTCCTCAGAGACTTCTGCTCTGAGTTCCTAGAGAACTGTTATAACCGGCTCATGGGATCAGTAAAGGTGAGAGCTGAGGAAGGATATAGAGGTGATCGGGGTGGAATGGGGCCAGAGAGGGAATGGGGCCAGTGGTGGATGGGAGTTCAGGGGGAGGCTGACCTTGGATGTGGACTGGTAGATAGGGGAGGGTATAAGGACCCTAGAGATGTTTAACATGCCAGGAGGGAAAGTAAATTATTGGCATGACAAGAGGCTCTGGAGAAACTGCTCCAGATGATAAGGAAGGGAAGAACAAGAGAGAGTTGGAAATTATGAATCCTAGAGTATTATTAGAGTGGTGTCCAGGGGCCACCCCATTGTCACAAACAGGAAGAAGCTGGAAGCCCTGAGGTCATGGTGCTGGTCTGTTTTTTTCTCTTTTTTTTGGCTGTTAGGATCACTTGCTTCGGGAGAAAGCTCAGCAGCACGATGAAACCTACTACATGTGGGCCTTGGCTTTCTTCATGGCCTTCAACCGAGCTGCCTCTTTCCGACCAGCCTTGGTCTCTGAGACCCTCAGTGTGCGCACCTTCCACTTCATTGAGCAGAACCTCACCAAATACTATGAGATGATGCTGACTGACCGCAAGGAGGCTGCCTCCTGGGCACGCCGGTGAGTGGGATGGTTATTGGGGTTGGAACGAGCATCTTGGCCATCTGGGGATCTGAATACCCGAATTCTAGGTGGTACCTTTTCCCTGATTCAGGGTTGAGACAGGCAGGCTAGGAAATCCTGTTTCTGGTAGCACATTTTTGGGGGCAGGAGGGTATTACTGTTTCCATGAGCCAATGCCCTAAGTTGTCTTCCATTTTACTTCTTTACCTGGATCACAGGATGCATCTGGCTCTAAAGGCCTATCAAGAGCTGCTGGCCACAGTAAATGAGATGGACATGTCTCCAGATGAGGCTGTCAGGGAGAGTAGCCGCATCATCAAGAGTGAGGCCCTCGCCTGGCCCTGACCCCAGCCTGCCCCACCTCTCAACTGGAATCTCATTCTTCTCAGTCCCAACTTTATCTATGTGCCCTTTCCCGAGCCTTCCAGACTAGTCTTTCCATTCTCTTCTCTTCCCCACTTGTAGACAACATTTTCTATGTGATGGAGTACCGAGAGCTATTCCTGGCCCTGTTCCGAAAGTTTGATGAGAGATGCCAGCCTCGCTCTTTCCTTTGTGACCTGGTGGAAACCACCCACCTCTTCCTCAAGATGTTGGAACGCTTCTGTCGCAGCCGTGGGAACCTGGTGGTGCAGGTACTGGGCAGCCCCAGCATATAGAAGGAGTTGAGACAGAGTGAAGGACACACAGCTCTTTCTCCTAGAATTTTCTGCATCTTAAGCTGATGTGTTAGAACTGCCCTAAACTAAGTGGGCAAAGAGGTTTGTTGGTGTTGTCAGTGTGAGTCTGCCATAATTTTTATCTTCCGTTAGATTAATCCCTGATCTAATGTAAATGTCTTAATTCATTCAGGAAACATATTGAATACCTACCTACTAAATGCCAAGAACATAGACCCTGGGGAGTTATAATTTTAGAATTTAGCCATCATGCTTTAGAATTTACTCAGAATCATTGTGGTAAGATGGAAAGAACTTTATTTTATTTATTTTTTTTGAGACAGAGCCTCAAGCTGTTGCCCTGGGTAGAGTGCTGTGGCATCACAGCTCACAGCAACCTCCAACTCCTGGGCTCAAGCGGTTCTCCTGCCTCCGCCTCCCAAGTAGCTGGGAGTACAGGCACCTGCCACAACGCCTGACTATTTTTTGGTTGCAGCCGTTGTTATTTGGTGGGCCCAGGCTGGATTCGAACTCACCAGCCCGGGTGTATGTGGCCGGCGCCTTAGATGCTTGAGCCACAGGTGCCAAGTCAGAAAGAACTTTAAATTGAAAGTTAGATGGTGGGCTGGGTGCCGTGGCTCATGCCTGTAATCTCAGCACTTGGGAGGCCAAAGTGGGTGGACTGCCTAAGCTCATAGGTTCGAGACCAGCCTGAGCCAGAACAAGACACCTGTCTAAAAATAGCCGGGCATTGTGGTGGGTGCCTGTAGTCCCAACTACTTTGGAGGCTGAGACAAGAGAATCACTTGAGCCTTAAGAGTTTGAGGTTACTGTGAGCTATGATGCCATGGCACTCTACCAAGGGTGACCAAGTAAGACTTTGTCTCAGAAAAAAAAAAGAAGGAAAGAAAGGTGGTCTGGGGTCTAGTGTTTGTTACTACTAGAATAAACTCAAGGTTGAGTGTGGTGGCTCATATTTGTAATTCCAGCATTTTGAGAAACTGAGGTAGGAGGATCACTTGAGGTTAGGAATTCAAGACCAGCCTGAGCAACAAAGTGAGACCTTGTCACTACAAAATATTTAAAAATACCTGGCGGAGGGGTGGTGCACACCTGTAATCCCAGCTATTCAGGAAGCTGAGGCTGAGGTAGGAGAAGGGTTGCTTGAGCCTCTAGGTTGCTGTGAGCTATTTTACACTCAGGGCTATATGGTATTATGTAATAATAGGTGCTATCATAGTGGGTCAGATACTGCGCTGAGGTTTTCTTTCTTTTTTTTTTTTTTTTAAAGAGACAGAGTCTCACTTTATCGCCCTTGGTAGAGGGCTGTAGCGTCACAGCTCATAGCAACCTCCAACTCCTGGCCTTAGACGAGTCTCTTGCCTCAGCCTCCTGACTAGTTGAGACTATAGGCACTTGCCACAATGCCTGGCTATTTTTTGTTGCAATTTGAGCAGGGATGGGTTCAAACCTTCCACCCTCGGTATATGGAGCTGGTGCCCGACCCACTGAGACACAGGCACCACCCTTTGCTAAGGTTTTAATATAATGCTTACAATACCAATAGGGCTTATCATTAAACAACTTGTCCAAAGTCTTTTTTTTTTTTTTTTTTTTTAAGACAGAGCCTCAAGCTGTCACCCTGCATAGAGTGCTATGGCATCACAATTCACAGCAACCTCCAATTCCTGGGCTCAAGCGAGTCTCCTGCCTCCGCCTCCCAAGTAGCTAGGACTGCAGGCGCTCGCCACAATGCCCGGCCATTTTTTTTTTTTTTTTTTGGTTGCAGCCGTCATTGTTGTTTGGCGGGCCCGGGCTGGATCTGAACTCGCCAGTTCAGGTGTACATGGCTGGCGTCTTAGCCCATTGAGCCACAGGTGCCGAGCCTTATTTTTTTTTTTGAGGCAGAGTCTCATTATGTCGCCCTCGGTAGAGTGGTGTGGCATCACAGCTCACAGCAACCACAAACTTTTGGGCTCAAGCAAGTCTCTTGTCTTAGCCTCCCAAGTAGCTGGGACTATAGGCACCCACCACAACACCTGGCTATTTTTGGTTGCAGTTGTCATTGTTGTTTAGCTGACTTGCCCAAGTTCAATCCCACCAGCCTATGTGTATGTGGCTGGCGCAGTAACCACTGTGCAATGGGCACCAAACCTTTCTTTTTTTTGAGATAGTTTCACTGTGTTGACCTCAGTAGAGTGCTGTGGCATCACAGCTCATAGCAACCTCTTGGGCTTAAGTGATTCTCTTGCCTCAGCCTCCTGAGTAGTTGGGACTACAGGTGCCTGCCACAATGCCTGGGTATTTTGTTTTTGTTTTTTTTTTTGGTTGCAGTTTTCGTTGTTGTTTAGCTGGCCCAGGCCGGGCTCGAACCCATCAGTCTTGGTGTATGGGGCCGGCGCCCTACTCACTGAGCTCTACAGGCACCGAGCCTTGTCCAAAGTCTTGTTAGTGAATTTCTAGCATCAATGCTCAAATTCAGATCCATTGGATTCCAAAGTTTATGCTGTTAACTTTGGTGTGTTTGATTATAAATTCTTTGAAATATAGGCTCACCCTGGAATCCTAGCACTTTGGGAGGCTGAGGCCAGAAATTGAGAGCAGCCTGAGCAACACCATAAGACCCTGTGTCTACAAAAAAAACAAGTTTCCTAGAAGAGTGGCTCAGAAATAAATAAATAAATAAAGTAGCTGGGTTTGGTGGCAGTTATCTATAGTCCAGGCACTCAGTAGGCTGAGGGAGGAGGATCACTTGAGCCCAGTAGTTGGAGGCTGCAGTGAGCTGCAGTGATGCCATTACACTCCAGCCTGGGTGATAGAGTGAGACCCTGTTTCAGAACAAATGCAATATGTTCAGGTATTGACTTACTTTCCTGCTTTTCAGGAGAAAAATACTACCAGCTTAATTTACATAGTTCTTTGTATTTTCCAAAGCCTTTTCATGTGTCTTATTTGGTCCTCAGCCTCTGTTTATTCTGTAGACTTCTTAAGATAGCACTGCTTGGGGTGGCGCATGTGGTTCAGTGGGTAGGGTGCTGGCCCCATATACCAAGGGTGGTGGGTTCAAACCTGGCCCCAGCCAAACTGCAACAAAAAATAACCGGGCATTGTGGTGGGCGCCTGTAGTCCCAGCTACTCTGGAGACTGAGGCAAGAGAATCACCTAAGCCCAAGAGCTGGAGGTTGCTGTGAGCTGTGATGCTATGGCACTCTACTGAGGATGATAAAGTGAGACTCTGTCTCAAAAACAAAAAAAAAAGACAGCACTGCTTTTGGAAAATCTTCTCTGACTCCTAGAAATGGGTCAGGTGCTGTGTTATGCCATGGCATCAAAAAAAATATTTTCTGGATTTTTTTGCCCTATCTTAGCTGTGGCTTCCTGCAGGAAATGTACACTTATCTACACTGTAATGTAATTGCTGGTTTGTTTACCTGTCTCCCTCACTCAAGTACAAGCTTCTCACGGGCCATGAATGTACTTTCCACTATAGCATACTCCTACTCCAATGAGTAGCACATAATGGACATTCTGAATGTCCAGCTAATTAATTAGTTTTTTTGTTTGTTTGTTTGTTTTTTTGAGGCAGAGCCTCAAGCTGTTGCCCTGGGTAGAGTACCATGGTGTCACAGCTCACAGCAACCTCTAACTCTGGGCTTAGGTGATTCTCTTACCTCAGCCTCCCGAGTAGCTGGAACTACAGGCGCCCACCACAACACCCAGCTATTTTTTGGTTGCAGTTTGGCCAGGGCTGGGTTTGAACCCACCACCTTCAGTATATGGGGCCAGCGCCCTACCCACTGAGCCAGAGGCGCCGCCCTAATTCATTAGGTTTTTAATAGAGAAGACAAGGATGAGGAAAAGGCCTCCTTAGCTTTCTTGATGTTCTAATACAATTCTTTCCTTATAGAGCAAACGAAAGAAGAGAAAGAAGAAGAAGAAGGTCCTTGACCAGGCCATTCCTTCTGGTAATGTCACCTGTAACTCAAGAGAACTTGAGGCTGTGTGGCCAGCCCTGGCTGAACAACTACAGTGCTATGCCTGGGTAGGTGGTTATGGAAACCTGATCTTTCTCGAGGATAGGGCTCTGGGCAGACAATCTGTGTTTCTCGGCTCTCCTGCCATAGCCTTATCCATCCCTAGGCTCCTGAGCTCAGCACAGTCTCCATGGTTCCCTTTGATGCGGCCTCAGAGGTGCCAGTGGAGGAGCAACGGGCAGAAGCCATGGTACGGATCCAAGACTGCCTCCTGGCGGGCCAGGTGCTGGAGGCCCTGACCCTCCTGAGGTCTGCCCGGTAAGTAAGGTCTGCCCACCCATCCTCCTTGGCTTCAAGGTCCCGGGGAGCCCATCAGTGTGGTACAGTTGTCAGTCTCAGAAGAGAGAATCCCATCATAGGTTTTCTCTTTAGGACTTGGTACTAAGCACAGACTCCTGGGGAGTATTGATTGGTTTGTTGGGGGTTTTGTGTGTGTTGTTTGTTTCATTTCTTTCTGATACTTCTGAAAAATACCAGAAAACACAGTTAATTGAGACGAAAAATGAAAGTATAGTCAATCCTCATTTAATGTCCATTAGGTTCTTGGAATCTGTGACTAAGTGAACTGATATGTAACGAAACTAGTTTTTTTCCTCATAATGTTACAAGGAGATGCTGAACTAAATGAATTTATTAGAGGACTTGCTGTGTATTGTTTCATTTAAAGCTGCAGTTTCTAAGAACCCATTGATAATGTTAAGTGAGAGCTTATTATAATTCTACTAGGTGAAGATAACCATTATTAACTTTTTTATTTTTATTTTTTGTTTTTTTGAGACAGAGCCTCAAGCTGTCACCCTGGATAGAGTGCTGTGGCATCCCAGCTCACAGTAACCTCCAATTCCTGGGCT